>NJDC01002829.1:195373-207293 GCA_002245475.1 Calephelis virginiensis | reverse complement strand
TGTTCTGTACAGCGCGGCGGCGCCGGCGACGGTTGTTCGATACAAGCCGAGTGATTTATTTTATATTTGGACTTGCATTACATACATACACATACATACATATCTTCACGCCAAGTCCCTTAAGACCTCACGATCCAGACAAACCTGTCGTGCTTCCTTCACATTCATAACCCTTTTCATACAAACACGCCGGTTTCGGAGACTCTTGACACCACCCTCGGATAATATCCGATTGATCTGATCGTGGACTTGGATTATAATCTTAACTCAAGGCTTGCACTAACGTACATATTCTTAGGCTGCGTTTCCACCATAGATGTGCGAGCATGCGTAGGGAGGGATGTGTTTGTAAAGAACCAATAGAATCGCTTAATTTACCTCGCCTCGGTCCGCACAGCTCTATTGGTAACGATTCTATTGGTTCTTTGCAAACACATCTCTCGCTACGCATCCTCACACATCTCTGGTGGAAACGCAGCCTTAGGCTTGCTCTTTGTATAAAATGTGATACAGAAAATATTACCCTTCCTATTCATATTATGATTTTATTATTTTATTCATATTTTAAAATTTGCCGTTCTTTAAAATTTGTTCGCCGCCCCCAAAAATTTTGCGCCCTGGGCAGCCGCCCGGTACGCCCACCCCTGGGGCCGGCCCTGATTACCATGGTATGATAGGTGGCAAGCCTATCGCCAACCGGGCACAAATCCAATCCCGGGCAATGGCTGTGCCTCTGCCTACGCATATGAAGATATGGGCGTAAAGATAATTACTTACTTACTTATACATAGGTCAAAGGTTATTAATAAGCTTTAGCTATCATATCTATTTCTTATGTTACATCATTATGTAAGCACATTTGCTTAGCCAATTTTGCAACGACCTGAACGCCAAAAATATGTAGTTATGTAATTCTTAGGTCACCTATTTTCTTTTTATTTATAAACGAAAATATATACATAGTTACCTTACAAAAAAAATCTTATATTTATAAAATTAAAAATGTTCGATAAACCTCCGACAAACCCAACATGTAATATAGCCAAGAATCATCTCGATTTTGTCAGCTTTCAAATAAAAAAACCGCATCAAAATCCGTTCATCCGCTAATTACGATGTCACAGACAAAGACACGTCAAACTTATAATACCTACCCCTCGGTTTCCGTCGAGGGCTAAAAATACCATACCGGTTGCCCGAGTTCTGCTCCTATAGAGCGACTCTTTTCTATTAGGTGTATGATCTTGAGGCCTTGTCGAAGTTGTTTGAAAAGCTAGTTTACTTAAATATAACTTGAATATAAATGACTGTTCTTGTGATCTTTAATAACTTTAATTTAAATGTTATTTTCTTACAAAAGTATTTGTATTTTTATAAAGTATCTATTAGATACCTATTTTGTATCTAGTATTTCAAATACTGTTCTCAAAATATTTTGCATTTGGTATCTCAAATACTTCATAAGGATTTTGTATTCCAGATACTTTGTACATGGTATTTCTACATCACGGATGATAAGCAATGGTACCAATCCGAGCCGCTGCACAACACTATCACCTAGTAGTGACTGACTGAAATTAATGAAATAAATATTATTGAAGAAATTACACAAATTGTGTTAGGCCCAAAGCAAATTATATGCTTGTGCGATGAATGTCAGTCAGCAGTATCAACTTTAAAGAAATACTAATAGAAAACAGATAAGCAGCAAAACCCGGAAACACTGCTCCAACCATCGGAATCGAAACCGAGCCTAACGGTTTTTTTGTTGTTTTTCGTTTGTCTGACGTGTTTACTGTGTTTTTTTATTGTTGAGTTACTCACCCATCGACCAACGAGGCAATCAATGAGGAGGTTGACTAGCAAGTTCCAGAAACCTATTGTTTTATTTGCTACTAGCTATTTACTCGCGAATTCGTCAGCGTAGAATAGATTTTCATACTAATTTTCATCTCCTATAATAGACAGAAAGTTCCTATGTCATAATCGTTTGGGAATACCGCCCTTAGTAACTGATTCCACAAAGGTGTTGTGCGAGGTAAAAAAGCCTTCGAAATGGCAAAGATGTAGATCGCCACGTATCAAGAAGATGGGCATGATACTTTAAACGCTGGCGCGATATCCGACGGTGGAAATCAGCGGCTGGAATTAAACCTAACAACTCCTCAGAGCATTCTCCATGATAGATGCAGTAGAGAACATCGAGTGTCATCACACGCGAAAATGGAGCGAGTAGAGGTTATTACTTCACGAGTGACATTTTAATAGCAAAATCCCTAACACGTAACAAGTCATGACGCCAACAATCGATATCACACGTGTCTACTTTGGTTTATCAGCAATATACCACGTCAAGTACGGCTCAATGGTAGCATTTACTGAAAAACCAATAAAATAACCTATCGGTATATGGTTTTATTACTTTGGACCATGATAAACTGTTGCGATATAATCGATTGTATTTATTATTAAATACTAGCTGTTGCCTGCAGCATTGCTCGCGTGGTAAGTGATCCCACAGAAACATTTTCTCTGGATGAAAAATATCCTATGCGTTGATACAATTTTGTCGTGTGTCAAATTTCATGAAAATCGATATAGCAGTTTTTGCCTGAAGGAGTACCAAACATATATACAAACTGTCGCATTTATAATATTAATAGCATGCATGATTTATGTTAATAGACAGCGAACAAAGCAGCTCTATTAATGGTAAGAGGGAACCACCGCCTATAGACTATAGAGGTTACCGGTAAGTGATCTTATGGTTGGAATCTTGTGAGTCTATCGCTTATCCTACTCTTCACACACAAGGCAGTATCAAACATTGAAGATATAAAAGTAGAAATTGGAGGTACACATAGGTACAGCAGTCATTCACCTAGGGCACACGGGGCCAGTGCCCAGGGCCCCTGTCTGTACTCAGAAGGCCCCGAAGGATCAACTATTTCACTCACTTTTAACCTTAAAACATTTCGGTTGGGTTGATTTAATAGAAGATTTTGCTCAACAGAAATCCCGAATGATACTATTATCATAATCATAAGAAAACAACACCATACTAATATTATTAATGACATACTGTAATAAAATAATGTAAATGTTTACCTTTTTGGGTATCATATCATAGTAAAAAATTAGTAAATTTAACTTCTTTATATTCCCAAGCTTTCGTGTGACCCAGAGTCCAAAGTTTTTGTGTGCCCCAGGGCCCAAAGTTTTTGTGTGCCCCAGGGCCCAAAGTTTTTGTGTGCCCAAGGGTCCCAGCATAATCTAAGACGGCCCTGCGACGTAGTAAATACCTGCCACCTTGACATATGACTAGGTGGTAGAGTTTTGCTTTTACAGCGACTCGCCCGGATCAGTGTTGCCAACTTAGCTACTTTATAGCCAGATCTAGCTATTTTTCAGTGAGGGCAGCTACAATTTAGTAAGAAAAGAAAAGAAAAAATATTTATTTGCGGAATATGAGTGTTACAAAGATGTTACAAAATTATTTAAGCGTTCCTACATATTCTACCAACTTGTGGTGTGCAAATATTTTAATAGGTTTTTAATTATTTATTCACAATTTACTACTTACACACTGTTTTTTGTTTGTTTTGAGATTACATGATTATTTATTAATACACATAATTTCTAGAATGTAAATTAATTTATCCCTATCTACCGTAAACTACCAGATCCAGATACCAGATAGTAAAACTTATAGCTGAATTTATTACGTACTGAGCACTTATAATCAGCTACTTCCAGCAACGTTTTTTACGTTAACACGGAAAATCTAGCAGTTTTTGCAAATTATCTAGCTACTGACTGGAATTAACAGTTGGCAACAATGGCCCGGATTGGTACCACTGCCTTACCTATTCCTGCCGCCATAACGTCATGACGTGTTCCGGTTCGGAGGGTAAGGTAGCCGGTAAACTTGCTTTTGCCCGAGGCGTAAAGTCCCGGCCTAATGTTGGCAACGCACCATTACCATGTTTGCCTTCTAATATCATAAAAAAATTCATTGAAGAGTGCTTAAATATTAATGTTTAAGCTATAAGCGTCCAATTTAAATAAAACCATTTCAAATTCACTTTTTATTTTGTAGCTGTTCTTATAAAGTGGCTTTTGAATGGCGGGATTTGCTGTCCCAAAAAATCATAATTAAAAACTCCATCAATCAGATCTGTCTCCTAAGACCTGCAGTGTACTTTCTTAATGATTAAAAAAATGACAGACAATAAAAGGTTTATCATTTTTTTGCTTTCTTTTATATTTTGGATTTATATTCCACATATTTAGAGTTTATTAATAACTACTGGCCCGGTGCGGCTTTGCACGGTTATGAAATATAAACCTTCCTCTTTAATCACTTTATCTATTAAAAAACCGCATCAAAATCCGATGCGTAATTTAAAAGATTTGAGCATACAAAGGGACATAGGGACAGAGAAAGTGACTGTGTTTTATACTATGTAGTGATTAATATTTGTATTTTGAAATACATTTCAGTATTTAACTGTTAGTAGTTGTTCAATTAGTTTTGCTATTTTTTCGGATTTAGTATTCTCACGCCCATATCCCTGAAGTGGTAGACAGAGGCATAACTAATGCACCCACGACTAGCCTAAGACACTAAGTCCTACAATGTGATAGGTGGCAAGCTTATCGCCAAACGGGCATAATCCCGGGCAACGATATTTTTAATAGAAAATTAAATTGATGAAAATGGATTTAGAAATTATTGTCACTACATACTACAAAACAAAGTCGCTTCCTATGTCCCTATGTCCCTTTGTACGCTTAAATCTTCAAAACTGTGCAACGGATTTTGATGCGGTTTTTTTATAGATAAAGTGATTGAAGAGGAATGTACATATTTACTTGTGCGAAGCAGGGGCGGGCCGCTAGCAAATTATATTAC
Organism: Calephelis virginiensis; assembly: GCA_002245475.1. Taxonomy (NCBI): domain Eukaryota; kingdom Metazoa; phylum Arthropoda; class Insecta; order Lepidoptera; family Riodinidae; genus Calephelis; species Calephelis virginiensis. The sequence continues at coordinate 202,378 of NJDC01002829.1, read as the reverse complement.
AACAAAATATGTTGGTAAGGCTGATAAATAAACAAAATATCTTCGTACTCTATACGAAAGTATTACGTCATTAATAGTTTAATTTATTATTACTTCGCCTGATTATAAATAGTCACTTTAATCATTTTCGCTCTCAAGACGTTTTATCCTAAAGTGGCATCAAGAATATCTGAAACTGGCGTGTTTGTATGATAATGATAAATAAAACATATCGAGAAAGCTAGGCAAATCTAAGAGGAATGTAACACTTAGGACTCAATACTCTCAAGCTTTAATCGTTACTTTCAGACTGGGCGTGACACTTTTTAATCTTTTTCTCTACTTTTATTTTTAAATTAGCTGAAATGTAAATTTAAGCGAAATGATTCATTATGTAATAACAACTCTATTTTCTTTCTTTCTTTACGTTTTGGCCTTCACGTTAGTATTTAGCCATTAGTCAAGTAGAAATTTGCATCAAATTTATATCAATTTCAATTAATTTTAATTAGTCATCAGTCGTAAGTCGTCAGGAAGTCATGTCAGGCTCTTGGGTAAAGCAGTGGCCTGTTTACTCAAGCTCATGTAATGAGATTTGGCGGCAACGAGGAAACACACGATACGCTAATTTCTTCATGATTATTTCATTTGTGCACTTTCACTGAACAAAATTGTACAAAATGCCACTAAAATTGACTAATTTCACTCAATATCAACACGAAATTCAATAATTATGAAAAAACTTCAACCATCTTTTCTCTCGATGGCGCCAAAACTCACAACTCTATTTAGATATCTTTACAATACATTCGGATTTCCGAAGCTTGACGAATATAGCCGAAGCGCATAATTTAAATTATGATTTAAATTGTACTACTATATTATGTAAGTACATCAATATGTCAGGTCTAGATTGTTCGATTTTTAAATATCAAACAATTTAAACACACATTGGAGATTCTAGGAAACATAATAAGGATAGATTTATCTAAATATTTGTATTGTTGTATTTTCGTTCTCTCAGATCGAAAAAACTATAGTTCCAAATTTAATTTAATTTTTGAATTGACTTATACTAGTTTTAATCGTGTACTTTTTATGGAAATGTCGTTTTGTAGTGTATGTACTCGTATGAAGATTTCAGTGTTCTCTGTTACTTATGGGATATTATGAATGACACTGGGTAGTTTGCTTTGTTTTCTTTTTTGTTTTTAAATTGTGTCATGTTGTAATGTTTAATGTTTTTTTTTTGTTTTTAAATTGTGTCATGTTGTAATAATAGTTCATTTGAATTGTATTTAAGTAAAATTACATTTATAACAAACCTTAAGTATTCCATTTAGGTAGCTTTTGAGCTAAATAACTGAAGTGGCGACCGGCTAATGAAATAAGATCCCAGTGTTGCCAGTACCGAGCTAAGGAATGGAGGAATTAAAACTACATAAATGGGTGGTCGTTCCAACGAACGGGAAATTTTGAGCTTAAAGGATACCCTTGTGCTTCTCTGGCGGTCATAATTTGAGATAAATTAAAGACACTTGGCATTTTAAGCAATTAATTCAATTTTAAGTCTATTGATCGTGTAGCTTTGAAGAAATGTTTCGGGTTTTGCTAGTGAGTGTATCCGAATTCGAATAACTGAGCAAGTATCTTCACGCCCATTTCCCCGAAGCTTTAAGCAGAGGTACACGACCTACGACTAGCCGAAGACACTAAATCCCACAAAATGATAGGTGACAAGCCTATCGCTAACTGGGCATATCCCGAAGAGGTAGACAGAGGACTAAACAGTCACACAAAATGAAAGGCGATAAGCCTATCGCAAAACGGGTGCACATCCAATCCCGGGCAACGTCTATTTTTATCAAACACAATATGTATTTATTACACTTTTAAATTTAACGTGTCTGTGTGTCAGTGTTTCAGTCTGTGACATTATAACTTTTGAAGGGATGATCCAATTTCCATGCGGTTTTTGTGTTTAAAACATGGCGTGATCAAAATGATTATAGCTACATTACATATAGGTTTTCAGGTGACATTGATTTTTTTATGATAATGGAAGGCAATCAAGCAGACAGATTTCCTGATGGTAAGAAATTTACATCGTCTAGAGACACCAAAGGTGGTAATGGTGCGTTGCTAACCTGAGGCCGGAATGTTAGGCCTCGAGCAAAAGTAAGTTTTCCGGCTACCTTACCCTCCGAACTGGAACACATCAACGGCAAGCATTGGACGTTATGACTGCAGGCTTTGGTACCAATAGTCGCTGCGAAACTCTACCACCTAGCAGGATGTCACGGTGTTAGTGACGGTAAGCCGATGCTCGTCTTTTACGAGGTGCCTGGCAGGAAGTCATATGGTCAATTCTGCAAAGGAGCTCGGACCAATATGGGGAAAAATTAATTTAAGGATTATAATTGCTGATAGGAAATAAACATATTTCAAAACAGAACACGACAATGGTAAGCACAGGGGTTGCTGTGGCAAAATTAGTAAGGCTAGTCGAAAACTGTTTGTGTACTATCTAACTACTATAATAAAACCAATTCAAACGAAATACGGATTACTTTCACCTTTGCGCGTATATTTAAACAGGTTTTTAGCGTTACATTTGAATTATTACGCGTCGGTTACGGATTTGGTCGACTATTTTCGTTCTCACGTCAGCTGGCTCGTTGGTCTAGGGGTATGATTCTCGCTTTGGGTGCGAGAGGTCCCGGGTTCAAATCCCGGACGAGCCCACTTTTTATTTTTTTATTTGCTCCTCTGCTGCTCTACCAGAAAATACTGTTTTAGTTTATTACTAGCTCTCTCCTGTAGCTTTGCCTTCGTATATTGACTTTTCCTTAGTGTTCGTTTAAACGTCAATATAAAAAGCAGCCTTTGTCATTCTTAGATCCTCAAAATATCTTCACACACAAATGATACCATAATGTAAGGACTTTAATATCATGTCCCGATCCGGAGGGAAGAGTAGTTGATTTATACAATTGGCCTAACACCTCAGCCACAAGATAACAACGCACCTACAACATCTATAGTGTCTATAAGCTGCGGTTATCTCTTACCATCGAGGGAGCCGCGTGCTTATTCGCTGTCTTTGCCATACTTTCTTTGAAAAAAATACCGCTCCATTGCGTTAAAGATGGAAAAACAAACTAACATTTTATGGCATTCATATATGAATTCTTCTAAAATCGGTTCTTCCAACATCGGTTCGTTAATTTATCTATTTATATAAAAATGAATCCCGATTTCCCGATCATCGTATCACGCTTAAACGAATAGCCGGATGAGTTATAGTCATGATAAGGTTCATAAAAAAACCCCTAGTAAAATTTAAAGGAAAATGAACTTGATTACTTTATAAAACTGTTAGTCGCTGTTATATCAAGCAATAGGAAGTTCGCCGGGTCGGCTAGTACGTATATAAAAATGAATGCCCATTTCGTTTGGTTATCACATGTCGTATCTTCACGCCCATATCCCCGAAGAGGTAGGCAGAGGCACAACCAGGGCACCCACGACTAGCCGAAGACACTAAGTCCCACAATGTGATAGGTGGGAAGCCTATCGCCAACCGGGCACATATCCTATCCCGAGCAACATTTTTTTTATTAGAAAATTGGAAAAACCCAATTTTCTTATTGTTGCTCGACCCGGGATTCGAACCCGGGACCTCATGCAGTCAAGTCCAACAACTGAACCGCTAGACCACAGAGGCGATATTGGTTATCACAACACCCGTGAACAGATGGAGGAATTTTGCTAATTGTTTTAGTGTTGTGTTATTTATTGTAAGTAAAAAGTTTATACGAAAAGTGAAATTGGGAAAATCGACAAAAAACAATATTTTTATTTTTCTCGTTCAGACTGTAGTATCTGAATAAATAAAAATTCACTTCTGTGTTCTAGCGGTCCAGGTGTTGGACTTGACTCTATGAGGTCCCGGGTTCGATTCCCGGTTCGGGCAACGACAAGAAAATGTGTTTTTTCTAATTTTCTAAAATAAATGTTGTTCGGGATTGAATGTGTGCCCGGTTGGCGATAGGCCACCTATCACATTGTGGGACTTAGTGTTTTCGGCTTGCCTTGTTTGTACCTCTGCCTACCTCTAAGTGACTATGGGCGTGAAGATACTTTTTACTTTAAGTTTACTTTAAAAATTCACCGGGTCGGCGAGTAGTTTATTTAAAGATATAGTACACTACAAAGTAATACTGTTGTTGTCAATATACGCTTTTATTATTTGCTTACAGAACCCTAAAACAAAATTTATTAATATGAAATTAATGAAGAAAATCATATTTATAACAAAGACTTCTTAAAGTACAGATGAAAGTGAGAGCTTAGGAACCGTCCAAAAGAAGTCATCTGGTTTGATTGATGGGTCCGTACAGATTTATTATGTTAATTCGGTACTCAGACACTAATGAACTTGAAGAAACTCTACATTAACGATATTCAGTATTATTTATTTGTATTTTTTAAGTTTGACGTATTTGTGTGTCTGTGGCACTATAACTTTATAACGAATGTATAGATTTCGAAACGATTTTTTCTTTGATACTGTGCGTCATATGTATTCATCTTCATTTATGTATATATCTATCTAATATATAAAATTCTCGTATCACGATGTGCGTGATTGAACCCCTCCGAAAAGTCTTGATAGATTCTCATGAAATTTTGTAAGCATATTGAGTAGGTCTGAGAATAGGCAAACATCTATTTTTCATACCCCTAAGTGATATGGGTGACTCCCCTAATTTTTTTTACTAAATTCGCATTAAAAATGTAGCAGAACAACGTTTGCCGGGACAGCTAGTCTATATAAAAGTAAAATATAAAAGTAAAAGTCATTGCCACTTTTCATTGTAATTTTATAACTCAAGAACGGGCTCACTTATCCACACAAAATATTTAATCTTTGTTTGGACTATTTAGTAGATGGTTTCTGTGAAGTTTGCATAAAAATGGTAGAGCGGTTCTTCATTTACCACATTTTTTGTAACAAATTAATTCAATAAATGGTGGGTATGGGTATTTTTGTTTATGGGTATTTTTTAGTCAAATTGAAACATATTTCAGATGAGGATTGTTCTGTCATATAGAAACTTTTTTCAGTTGTTTTCTTTTTATATTGTTTATTAGTTATTTTGCCCCTTTCTTATTAACAGTCATAGTCATGTCAGAGTCTTGAGTAAAGCGGTGGTTTCGTTACTCAAGCTCATCTAGTGAGATTTGGCGGCGAAATTCACGATAGACTATTTTCTTCATGATTATTTCATTTGTGCACTTTCACTGAACAGAATTGTACAAAATACCATCAAAATTGACTAATTACACTCAATATTAACACGAAATTCAATAATTATAAAAAAAGACCATTTTCTTTTTCATTAATTTGTCACCAAAACACTTTTTTTTTGTTTTGTTGTGTTATGTCACTAATGCGGTCATGCAGTGTTCATATACGTAGCGAAGCACGCACTGGGCCCATAGCATGTAATAATTTTATTAATAAAATGATAGGTATAATATTCCTTACAAATTATGTCTTAATTTTTTTTACAAAATATTAAGAAATTTGTAATTAATTACAGTAAATTCCATTTAAATAGTATCAATATTTTTTGAAAATATTGCAAACAAACACACATTCATGCGTCATGGGTAATCCCCCATTTTTAAAGTATACCATTTATAACTGTTATATATCTATTCATCTGTGTTTTTATTAGAATTCTGTACTTTTCATTTAATAAATTTTATTTTTTAATTTTATATATTAATAAAGGTATTCTTTCAGTCATCTTTATTAATAAAATGATAGGTATAATATTCCTTACATATTATGTCTTAATTTTTTTTACAAAATATTAAGAAATTTGTAATTCATTACAGTAAATTCCATTTAAATAGTATCAATATTTTTTGAAAATATTGCAAACAAACACACATTCATGCGTCATGGGTAATCCCCCATTTTAAAGTATACCATTTATAACTGTTATATATCTATTCATCTGTGTTTTTATTAGAATTCTGTACTTTTCATTTAATAAATTTTATTTTTTAATTTTATATATTAATAAAGGTATTCTTTCAGTCATCTTTCGATTTAACTTAATATTAAAACAAAATATAACCTCCTATCCTAATCCTAAAAGCAAAAGTTTATATGTTTGTTTGTTTGTTACTTCTTCACGCAAAATCTACAGAACCAAAAATTGAGGGTAATTTAGATTAGCACATAGAACAGTTTGGTACCGAAAACAGTTCCTGTGGGACCATTAACCATGCGGTTAACGCCGCGGGCAGCAGCTAGAATAAAATAAGACTACCAACTGGTAAACTTATATGTTGTTGTTCTATTTACAAATAATGACTTGACCCTGATTGACAGCACTGAGGTTATATTAGCAAGAATATATCGTAGGTAATATAAAAGTATCTTACGCCCATATCCCCAAAGGGGTAGGCAGAGGCACAACCAGGGCACTCACGACGAGCCGAAGACACTAAGTCCCATATAAGAAAGTAAAAACGAAAGTAACTTTACGCCCGTATCCCCGAAGACCACGACACCCACCACCAGAACATCCACGACTAGCCGAAGACATTCATTCCTACAACGTGACAAGTGGCAAACCTATCACCAACTGGGCACATATCCAACCCAATTGTAATATAATGACACCAATCTGAGTCATAGCAGCTAGTCCGAATTACACGGCATTAAAAAATATTGGACTATATTATCAGTGGGTGGTGGGGTCGTTACATCCGAATAGTAAATTGTCTTTCATACTACAATAAAAAACTCATTCCTCTAACTTCACAACTAACAAATAAAAAACAACTTACGTATTTTTTTGCTTAGTATTGCAAATTAGTTCTAGCATTAAAGCTGGTGTTGTGTATTTTTACAGACTTTTTAAATGGAGTTTAAAAAAATGTGAAAAATGGAAAGAATGCAAAATATTATATAGTTCAGTTCCCATTCTTAGCGCTTGGTGA
>NJDC01002829.1:177527-195161 GCA_002245475.1 Calephelis virginiensis | reverse complement strand
ACGTCACAAAAGAAGCACTTTCAGCACTCGGCCGGCTCAAAATAAACTTATCTCATTCGGGCAAGGGTTAAAATGATTTAAAAGTAACGCTGGTGACAATGTTGCCGGACATATAAGTTCTTGTTTAAATTTAGGCAAAATAATTTGAAAAAAGTATATTCATTCCCGTATCCCCGAATTATAAAGAGAGCACCCATAGTGTATGTTAATAAATAGTATGAATAGTGTATATAAATAGCTAATGTCGCCGACCGGCCTCTTAATCTATCTGCTTCTGAACCACGATGTTTTTTAGAAAATTAGTTGCAAAAGTTTTTTTTTAAGAAAAAGTTTTTTTTTAATGTGTGTACGTTCGCTATACATATTTATATGATCGAGATTAATGTGTATTCATATTGAAGAAATTCTTGTTACCACATGAGTCATTGCTCACCACAGTCATGTTTTATTCTGAAAGGTAAGAACAGCCGCTAGATTTCCACACATGATCTAACAACCTGGATGTAAGGTAGGTAACACGCCATCAGCATATATTAAAAAAATCATCTGTTTCTTTCTTTCTTTCTTTCTCTTTTTCTTTCATTCTCTTGGTCATCGTAGAATGCACCGATAGAACAATTTCGGTAATAATTTTATGTAATACTAGCTGCTACCTGCGGCTTCGCTCGCGTTTTCACAGAAACCCGGTGTGCGATCGGGATTAAAAATAGCCTATATGTTAATCAAGGTCACAATCTATCTGTCTTCCAAATTTCAGACAAATCCGTTCAGCCATTCGAGCGTGAAAGAGTAACAAACATCCATACATCCATACTTACAAACTTTCGCATTTATAATATTAATAGGACTTAGTAGAAGGTTCTTAACAAAAAAAAAATTAAGTTTATTGGAACATTAAAAAAATTCCCGGTCCTGGCTCATTTGTAGAATAGACCATCTGCCTTCCTTGCCAGGCAGCTCGAAAAAGGCGAGCATTGGCATCGTGACATCCGACTAAGTGGTAGAGTTTGGCAGCGATTCGCCCGGATTGATACCACCGCCTTACCTATTCCTGCCGCCATAACGTCATGACGTGTTCTGGTTCGGAGGGTAAGGTAGCCGGTAAACTTACTTTTGCTCGAGGCCTAATATCCCGACCTCAGGTTGGCAACGCACCATTACCACCTTTGGTGTGTCTAGGCGGCGTGAATTTCTTAACATCAGGAAATCCGTCTGTTTATTTGTCTTCCTATGACATAAAAAAAATTACAGTTATAACAGAATAGCGTATGTATGTCAAGTCAGCAAGTCATAAGTAAACGTACAAAATAAAGGTAAAATCGTTTTATCGAGTGGCAACACCGGCTGGTAATACAGGTGGGCGGCTGAGGGTTGAAATGATTCAATCAAGCGCTTCTGTTTGCTAATAATGTTACTTATTGAGTTTTTGAACGCCGGATGTGACGGAATGCATCTACCTCGGTACCGATATTGTTCGAGGTAATTACCTTATTATGGATAGGTATTTATAACCCTCATGGAAAATGGTTGTAAGTTTGAGCATGTGTAAGGTATGTGAAATTATTCATTTCGACTTCTTTTAACTTAATATTGTAGTAATAAGGTTAGTTAATTTCCCGTGTTGTTCCGGGCTCCTTTGCAGAATAGACCATCTGCATTCCTGTGCTAGGCAACTTGTGAAAAGCGAGCAAATTCTTAGCGTCACTAGCCGTCGTATTCCGATTTGGAGGATAAGGTAACCGGTAACACTGTAGGCCTTCCATCCCGGCCTCAAGACAGGAGTGCACCTGTATATATGGTGTCCATCAGGAGAGTAGAGTGCTTGTTCTCTGACCTCTAACAAATAAAAATGTTATTATCGTTGACAAAAAAATGTTATTATCGTTAACAAAAAAAACATTATCATTGACAAAAAATGTTATTATCGTTGATTAACACCAATAACACAAGCATAAAATTTGCTTACTTTAGGATTAGATTTAAATTGTGTTTGAAAAACGATATTCATTTGTTTAATTCTAAAACGTAATAATTAATTCATTATTCAAGTTCAGCTTTCGGTAAAAGTTACATCTGCAAGTTAACTTAAACTTAGCTTAACAATAAGTAAGGACATATTTCACGCGGGCTCTACCGGCGCCTAAAACAATCAAACACCCACTTAAGGTACGTACAAACAACTTAGAGCGGTGCTTAGGCTTAACTAAACACGGTGTATGGCTTAAGATGACTTACAGGACATGTAAACATACATTACAAAGTAGTCACGTGTTACGAGGATATCGTTTACATTATAAATGCGATATTTGTACAGATAAGTAATCGCCTTCATGGTCTTGTGGTCTGGTGTTGGACTTCATGAGGTCCCAGGTTTGACGCTGGAGTCGTTCCCAAGTGGAGCAAAACTGTTTTTTTAATTTTCTAATAATAACCATAAAATTATAAATTCAAATGAACTCCAGAGAAAACCTGTATGTAATACTAAGAACCATTGCGATCTCGTCTTCTTTCAAACCAAGAAACTGCATCAAAGTCGATCCATCCGTTCAAAAGTTATAATACCGCAGACAGACAGGTGCACACACACATACACGCACACGCACACACACGGACACGTCAAACTTATAAAACATCTCATTTTCCGTCGGTGGTTTAAAAACAACGTTGAACGTGATTGGATACGTGCCTTGGTGGTAGGTTAGCTACCTATCGCATGGTGGTACACTATCATAGCCTGTTTGTGAGTGCTGGATGTACCTCTGCCTACTTATTCTATATGTTATAAACGTCACGTCATCGTCCTAATCACGCTATCAACCAATGAAATTACAGAAAATTATTGTTCTCTAATTTAATTGGTCGACGCTGTGATAGGTGATAGACGTTACTATTTTCTTTATGCGAATAAAATACGTCGAATCGATACACAGAGGTCGTTAATGATACGCTTTCATTATCTAGATATTTAATAATTAGCATACTTAATGCTTTCTAAAATGTTTTAATTACATTGTTAAGAATACTTCTTTATAAGATTTATTTTTACTTTTTCCATCACGTCTGACGTTGATAGTATAATTACCTAAGTTATGAAATATTTTAACTAATAAAGGTAATTAATGAATATATGTCAGAAAAGTTTAGGGTCAATTAGGCTAGCTTATGCCCTCTGCTTTGGCTGCGCGAAATAACTATTTTGTTTTTCCAAATAGTCTAAGTTCTGAACCTAGGTCGATCTGCACCGTGCTGATAGGATGAAATATATTTTAAAATAAATTGTAAAATGGTAAAATTTATCCCAAGCACAGGGCAAGTGCTAAAATAAAAATAAATTGAGTATGTTAGAAAATATATAAAAAAATATTTCCCCAAAAATCCCGGACAGTATATTTTTTGAAGTGAAAACTTCTTTAGCGGCGTTGCTCACTTTTTTTGGAATAGGTAAAAACTTCTAAACTCGCGTCAGGAAACGTGACCTGATCGAAAATTCTTAAGACGGCGCAAGGCGCTTGCGCGAATTTGCGTGTTGTCATGTTTGTGTACAATAGCGCAATAAATGAATATTATGTTATATCACATAAAGGATAGTAATGATAATTAAAGCAATTCGTGCAAAATTATTCCCTAACCATTTCAAAATGTACAACGTTAATATTCAAGTATTCATTTCTGCCGACACTCCCGGAGTGCAACCCGTCGTTTTTTTACTCAAGTTTTGAAGACAGAAAAAGAAGCGGTCGCTCTCGCACTGTTAGGACACCAGCAGTGGTAAAAGCTGTGAAGGCGCGAATTCAAAGAAATCCCATCTACAAGTAGAAACTGTAAACTGTGCTACCCGTCGTTTTTTTTTATTTTTAAAAAACTATTCTGTTCAGCTCCAGTCCATTCACGTCTGACTAGATACTTACAAGTTACAACCTTATTTTTAGGTCTATGCTTACTTGACTATGTCTATTACATCCACCCCTAATGCGCATTGCAGCCATATTATGTACTAGCTGAGCTTCTGTGGTCTAGCGGTCTGGCGTCGGACTTGACTTCTTGAGGTCCTGGGTTCGTTCCCCGTGATTTCATCGCTGAGAAACGCTTTAGATTCGCTGATAATTGCATTTAGGTCGTTTATCGCAAATGCGACAGTCAAAATATTTAAGTACATACAGTAAAACTATATAAATTAAAGAAAAAGAAAAACATACAGGGATGCTTATTCGCTGTCTTATCAAAAAAAGATAGTTTAAAGTGATTCTAGAAAAAAACTGCTAAGTACTTTAAGAATTTCTTTATAACACCCTTTTTTTAGTATTGGTCCGGGCTCCTTTGCAGAATAGACCATCTGCCTTCCTGCCAGGCAGCTCGTAAAAGGCGAGCATAGGCTTACCCTCACTAGCACCGTGACGTCTGGTCACGTGGTCTGGTCGTGACGAAATAGGTCGGTGGTACCAATTCCACCTTAACCTTTCCTGCCTCCATAACGTCAGCGCTGACATGTTCCGGTTCGGAGTGTCAGGTACCCGGTAAACTTACTTTTGCTCGAGGTCTAACGTCCCGGCTTCAGATTGGCAACGCAATATGACCTATGGTGTCTCATGGAATCATAAAATCCGTCTGCTTGTTTGCCTTCCAATGTCCTAATAAAAAGGACCTCGACAAAAGGAGGAGGTTAGGTATTTATTTTCTAATTGTATTTTTTTTACATAATATGTTAATCGATTTCGCCGTCATTTCTGTAGGGTCACTCTTGAATTTCGATTTCATATAAATTGGAAATTGGAATCGAATAAATCATTTTAACAACTCTTACACAGAGTACTAGCGAATTATTGAAATTTATTTAATAGGAAACTTAATTATTTTTTTTCGGATTTGTTGAATTTTTTGGAACTAAATATTAATAATGCAGTAGTATTTCCAATTTGCACGAAATCGAGATTAATGAGTAATCCTATTGAGTCGATTTTTGAAATTATTTTATTGAGATATCGGATCCCGCAACAAAATAAAAATAGCAAATGTATGTTTTCACTTTCTAGTAAAAATAACATTGCTTGGGATCGGATATGTGCCCGGTTGGCAATAGGCTTACCACCTATCACTTCGGGGAGATGGGCATGACGAAACTTTTTTATATTAAAGTAGTAACAAAGTACTGTAAAGTAAATGGATAAATATATATATATATTTATTATAGCAAGTGGGACTTAGTATCTTAGGTTTGTCCTGGATGCCCTGGTTGTGCCTCTTCGTACCTTTCTTGGGAGTAGATACTTTTTTTTATATCAAAATAATAGTAACGTTAGGTTGAAGGTATTTAAACTTGCTAAAGGTTCTCGGTAAGAAACAATTTAAATAGCCATTTAAATAGCCATTAGGCTTCGTTCACACGTACCACAACGACACCATATTGCAGCAACAAAAGGTTGTCAAGCAGTAAATATGTTATAACGATAAAATTTGGATGTAATTGCGTTATTGAATTACTTGCGAAGTCACCACTCGGCTCACAAAACCAGACAGATATTTCGATATCGGCTTTCGAAAAGTAACTCGTGTAGACTAAACGAAATTTTACGGCAGCTCTGAAAGACGTCAATCATCTTTAAATCAGTCAAAATTATAACTAAATATGAACATAAAAATATTTTTATACAAGTTGTCGAGAATCTAAACCCAAAGTAAGTAAATTATATGATTTTGTTATAGATGTTAGTTAATGATTCTGATGCAAAGAAATACTCAGATATATTCCAGAACAAATGTTATAAACACCTAGATCTGCAAATGCAACACCTAAATGTTCATAGTAGAAATCTATGCCCCTGTTGTGTATCGAAGCCGAAACTCGCAGTTGGTCGGTGGAGTTAGGCCTGGAGTTAAACTAAATGTGGTCAGTGTAAGTTCTACTGTACATTTTAGTACAAAATTATGTACGTCCGCGCGTGTGGTGTGGTTGTGGTACGTGTGAAACACGCCATACATAAACCAAAAACTCACTGATTTCACTCACTCGCAGACTTGTAAAGTGTTGCAAGCTTTTTTTATGATATTGGAAGGCAAACAAGCGGACGGATTTTCTGAGAGTAAGAAATTCACTACACTTAGAAACACGAATTTTGTAATGGTGCGTTACCAACCTAAATCTAAGAAATTAGGCCTCGCGCAAAATTAAGTTACCGGCTACCTGACCCTCCGAACCGGAACAGGTCAACTACAAGCGCTGACGTTATGGCGGCAGGAATATGTACAGCGGTGGTACCAATCCGGGCGAGTCGCTGCGAAACACAACCACCTAGTCAGTTGACATGGTGTTAGTAACGATAAGCTTACGTTCGCCTATTACGAGCTGCCTAGCAGGTAGGCAGGTGGTCTATTCTGCAAAGGAACCTGTACCGATACGGGGACAACAGGCAATAAGAATCAGAATCAGAAAAATCTTTATTCACTTGAACCATACAAGTGGTACTTGTGCGCGTCGACATTTTTATAAACTACCACCGGATCGGAATCGCGGCCACACACTGAGAAGAACCGGCGAAAGAAACTCAGCGGGCTTGTCTTTTATCCATAATAATAGTTACAATATAAACTAGATTAAAAATATAAAGTACAATCTGACTTTAACTTAAATAAAAGGTACAACAAATCACATTACAAATTGTAGTGGGAGATTGAAACCTCTATCCCCAAGCATGTTCATCTTCCAAATACTCTGAGACCGTATAATAGCCTTTTTTACATAATTTTGCTCTTATATACATTTTTAGTATCTTCTTCACGCCCATATCCCCGAAGAGGTAGGCAGAGGTACAACCAGGGCACCCACGACTAGCCGAAGACACTAAGTCCCACAATGTGATAGGTGGCAAGCCTATCGCCAACCGGGCACATTTCCAATCCCGACCAACATTTTTTTTTATTAGAAAATTGGAAAAACCCAATTTTCTTTTTGTTGGCCGACCCGGGATTCGAACCCGGGACCTCATGCAGTCAAGTCCAACACCCGGACCGCTAGACCACACATTTTTTAAACTTATTTAAAGGTAGATCTAATACCAATGGGTCCAATCATAGTGTTAAACAAGCCATACATAAACCAAAAACTCACTGACATTTACTCGTAGACGTGTAGTGTTGCAAGCGAAAAAATATGTTTTAACAAAACCATATAGAAACACTCTGCAACAGATACAAAATAATGTAGAATAAATTAACAGTGCATTAAACATCAGTCATGGTTCGAATTAATAAGTTTATACACCGGGTGTCGTGTTAAACGTTGCCACCCCACTCTCCTCTCAATTTATTTAAGAATGTTATGTAAATTTGAACACAAGTCTTTGATCGTCCGCATCAAAAGTCCAAGTAAAAAAACTTCCACTAGAGCGGAGAAAAAACGAGAGGAGCTTAAGAAAAATAATGATTTAATCTTACTTTTCGCTGTCTCGCATATAAAAGCAGGGGGGAGGTTGGGGTGAGAATCGTTTTTAATCTTTGCTTTGTAAAGATGATTATGAGGGATTATAGGTTTGGAAGTATGGCTGAATTTTCGCGGCTGAAGAGGCGGGCCCTTCGGTTCATTTATGCTATATTTTTTGGGAACCAGGTGGGGTTGCGGTCGATCTCCCTCAGATATTTCTCAACTTTTCCGTATTCTAACTCATCAAAGGAAGGCTTTGGTTCATTTAATTTCGCCTATTGGTATACCACTGACGTTTGATGGATAATCACGGCAAAAACTCTTAAGTATTAAAATAGATTTGTTTTACAAAATTAAAAAAAAAACTATATAGTGTAGAAAGTAAATTCATATGAAGTGACTGTGGATCTGAAATGTGAACTTTTTTTATAAGATAGCTAACTAGAAAATAAGAAGTTTGCTCTTAAAAAAAAAGTATCTTCACGCATATCCCGGAAGAGGTAGGCAGAGGTACAACCTAGGCACCCACGACTAGCCGAAGACACTAAGTCCCACAATGTGATAGGTGGCAAGCCTATCGCCAACCGGGCACATTTCCAATCCCGACCAACATTTTTTTAATTAGAAAATTGGAAAAATTCAATTTTCTTTATGTTGGCCGACCCGGGATTCCCCGCGACCCGGGATATCTTGAGATAAGAATAGGTCTATCTCCTGTAATCACTATAGGAGCATTAGTACTTTATGGCCTGGTTTTGTTTAGGCCATATGTGCAAGTCTACGGGCTAGCCTACAGTATATAACATGACAAATGCGAGCAAATCTAAAAACATCATACATGTAACATGTTATATCATACAAGTCTCCAGCCACGTCCTGTTATGCACGGAACACGACAATGACGAACGTTTTCATTCGATGACGAACAGCTGAGGCACTAATTGGTAGAACGAGCAGTACCCATTCTGGCGTTTCTGTCAGCATTCTTTTCTAAAATATTTTTTTTCTGTTTGACGATTTCGCAATATGGAAAAACTATGTAACTTATGTTAGGATATCAGTACTCTCAAGTTTATAAGTACAAATGACATTACATCTGGCTTCAGAAAACAAAATATATCTAAAATCTCATTTATAAATACAAATTTTATTATTTTAAAATGATATGCAATATGATATGGATGCTTAAATTGAAATTGTAATAATTGCATAGTTGTCTAATGTTCTTTTATTTTTTGTCCCCGTGTTGGTTCGGGCTACTTTGCAAAATAGACCATGCGCCTTCCTGCCAGACAGCTCGTAAAAGGCGAGCATAGGCTTACCGTCACTATCACCGTGACATCTGACTAGGTGGTAGAGTGTTGCCCGGGTTGGAACCACCGCTTCACCTATTCCTGCTATTAACGTATCCCGGTTCGGAGGATAAGATAGCCGTTAAACTCACTTTTGCTTTTGCACTGCAGGATCCCGGTCTCAGGTTGGCAACGCATTATTGCCACCTTTGGTGTGTCTAAGCGGCGTTAATTTCTTACCATAAGGAAGTTTATCTGCTTGATTGCCTTCCATTATCATAGAAATAATGTAACCTTCGTACCAGAACAAAATATTAGTAAGGAGACTTTTTTCTCCTTACAGTAAAGCTATAACGGGTTTTGAACAAATTTTTTTATTCTCTTCACTTGTGTTTGTCGCGTCTGTGGTCCGGTAGTTGAACAGTGGACTTGACTTCATGGGTTCGATCCCCAGGTCAGGCAAGAAAAAGATGTGTTTTTCATTTTTTCTGCTATAACCGTTGCCCGGGATTAGATATGTGCCCGGTTGGTAATAGGCTTGCCAATTTTGTGGAAATAACGGCAGCAGAGACTCAATTATCTTTTGAGAATTAAACAAATTGGATTCGATAATTGATATCTCTAACTTCGGCTAGTCATGAGTGTGATGGTTGCCATTCTGCCTACTGTTTCAGGCATAAGGGCGTGAAGATACTTGTAGCAGTTTTCTTCAGTAAGAAATAGTATAAGCTACAAGCTCTAACTTAAAACTTTAAAGCTATCACGTCTAAGGAATATAGTAAAATTGTAACCGTCGCTCGTCCCGAAGCCATTTCATGCTGATACTGCTACAAAGTTCTTTGTTCATTCTTAAAAGTTTGTACTTTCAGATTTTTGAAGGAACAAATTTTAAAGTTACAACTAAAAGAACTTATTTAATTGCAGCCATATTTGGTTAATGATTTATTGTTTTTACTTTCTTTACAGTATTTTTTAAATTGGAAAACGGTGGAGCAGACGGGGTTCCTAACGGTAAACGGTACTTTTAAGTACTAAAATAGCAAACACTCCAAACCATCAATTACTTACCTGCAAAAAAATTGGTAAGGTTGTGTTGCTAACATAGCACTGAGATTTTGAGTCTTTTGCGTAAGTTTACTAGATATCCTGACCTCTAAAAATAAAATGCTACAGTGGCAACACTAACACCGTGACATCTGACTAGGTGGTAGAGTTTAGCAGCGACTTGCCCGGATTGGTACCACCGCCTTACCTATTCCTGCCGCCATAACGTCATGACGTGTTCCGGTTCGGAGGGTAAGGTGGCTAAACTTAATTTTGGTCGAGGCCTAACATCCCCGCCTCAGGTTGGCAACGCACCATTACCACCTTTGGTGTCTCTAGGCGGCGTGAATTTCTTACCATTAGGAAATCCGTCTGCTTGTTTGCCTTTCAATATCATAAAAAAAATTTTGAATATTGATAATATGCAAACACATGGCGCGCATTGAAAAAGTTGTCAGATCTCTTTCTAAACGCTCTAACTCTACAAGTTGTACTAAAGTATTTTCTTTTTTCCTTTTCTGAAATGGAATCAATCATAATTTTGAAAGATACTTTTGTAACACATAAAACCACACATAAAACCACGGTCGAGTGGTTAGCGTATACGCCTAACTACATTGGCTACCTTACCCTCCCAACTGAAACACGTCACGATCTTATAGAGGCAGGAAGGAACATGAAGTTTTTAGAACAACACTATTAATTTATATTAATTTAAATTAATAGCCGATCCAGCGATCTTAGTATCATATGATGTTACCTAATAGTTTATGTGTGGGACAAATTAAAGTATTGTTTTTCCCATTGTCCCTGCAAATTACCCTGTTTTTTTCCTGATTGATCCTGCTCCTGACAATAATTAACACAACAAAAAAAAAAAAAATTGACCCACCCGTGCAGTCATGAGGCGTTGATGACGCAAAATGGGGATTCATTATATAGATCTAATTAAAAATACGAAAATTTATATCTACAGCTAAAAATATGAGTTTTTAAGATAAAAGTATTTTAATATTATTAAAATACTCTCCTAAAATAGTTACACAATTGATAGGCGGATGAAAGTTTGCGTGAAAATCATGTTGAAGTTAACCAAAAAATGGTGTATCTTGTCTGAACTTTGTATTGCTGAGAGTCATTAACAACATACGTTCTACACGGCTATAGACAAGTACATACATACATATCTTCACGCCAAGTCTCTTACGGGGTAGACAGAAAGTATCAAGTGCCAAACCTCACGATATCAAACCTGTCTGGCTTCCGTCTCAACGCGCCGGTTTTGTAGACTCTTGACACTACCCTCGGATAATATCCAAGTGATCTGATCGTGGAATGTCAACCTTGGTCTCCCAGGGTACCTACATCCATCTACATTCGCAATGTATATCAGCTTTCACACAGAATTATGCAAAGCGGGGCTAGCTTTTTGTGTATAGACAAGTCTTCCAACAAAGTCAACCTCAGACGTAACTGTTTCCATCTTCCGTTTGTTCTTAAATTAGGATTAGATCTACAGTCAAGATGGCTGCAATCAAGTGTTTACAACCGTCTACAACTCTAGTAAGGATGTTGTTGATGGTTATAATCACTGTTTGTAAACATTGATTTGCATTCGTCTGGACTGAAGATTTAAAAGGTCCAATTTTAATGAAGTTTAAAGAAGATGAAAACAACATTTCCATTAAAGTCAGCTTGTTTAGAAGGCATTACATTATCTAAAAAAAAGTATCTTCACGCCCATATCCCCGAAGAGGTAGGCAGAAGCACAACCAGGGCACCCACGACTAGCCGAAGACTATATCCCACAATGTGATAGGTGGCAAACCTATCGCCAACCGGGCACATTTCCAATCCCAAGCAACATTTTTTTTAGAAAATTGAAAAAACCCAATTTCCCTTTTGTTGCCCAACCCGGGAATCGAACCAGGGACCTCATGCAGTCAAGTCCAACGACTGAAACGCTAGACCACAGAGGCGATAAATTATCTATACTTATAAAATAACATGTCCCGACTGACTGATTCATCAGCGCCGGGCAAAAACTGTTAGAGTTACAGCCATTAAAATTGGTGAGTAGGGTCGATTTATTGAGTAGACACCCACTAAGTACGGAATTTCGAAAATTCTACCCGTAAGGGGTTGATATAGGGGTTAAAAATTTGTATGGAAAACCGTCATATTTAAGTTACAAACACGAATCTTTATTTTTGGGCTACTTATTAAAAGTAAGTAGATACGTATTTAAGCATTTCTGGAATTGAATTCTACCGCTAAGGAGGTGAAATAGGGCTTGAAATGTTGTATGAAAGTCCTTATTATTGGGCTAAAATCAGTAAATATATTAACTGCCACGCGAGCAAAACCAAGGGTAATAGCTAGTTATATAAAAGACATTACAAGCGTCTAGAAGCCCCATTAATCCGACTCTGCTACTACTGTATAGCTTGGATATAATACTCAAAGACTACATGAATAAAGTATTCTGAATTTATATCTTCCCTATCGAAACCCCCGAATAAATCTTCCCATTATAATTTTTAGACCATTCCAACTCCAACATTGTTGACACATCTAAGTAAAGCAACGCTTCGCTTCATTTGCATTTCTCTTAATCTACGCTATGAATAAAGAAAAATTCGAGATGTTTTTAAGCATCTAAGCGCCGCCCGCCTAATGAACGGTGGGATTACTGCCCGCCCGCCGCGCACTTTCACATTACACTTTTAATTTGAAGGAATCTTATTATTTTCTTTTGTTGATTTAAGCCCTCGTACCAAGAGACGGAAGACGTGACCTGCAGTGGAAAAATGCGATTGCCATCTAAAGCCAACCGTTTAAATGAACGAGATTGGAGCTTAAAAAGTATAATGGACGGGGGTGGGGGCGGCGATCGGGGGCAAGATGGCCGATTTGCGATTGAGATGAGACCTCCCCGACCTCCTTGAGAAGATCAAGAATATAATTACGTTCACTATTACTGCGGTTATGTTTTTTTTCTGGTAGTTTTATTTATTTATGTTATTTTGAGATTCCATGATCATATCGCTAGGGTTATAACTGAGGATCATGATCCAAAACCTAACTCCTTGTATGAAAAGAGTAGTGAATGTGGACAAAGATAGGTATGCAACATTTAGAACTGGATACTCTTTGCCTATGCCGTAAAAGAATTGGAGTGAGAATAGGTGTGAGAAAAGATGTATGCATAGGTACAACCAGGGCACTCACGATTAACTGAGCTACTTAATCCTAAAATGGTAGATGGCAAACTTTATCCTTATTTAGTTATCTATGTACTTCTATCTACACCATTTAACTGGTATATGTGGTTCATGTAGGTATGTTGTTAGCTTGTAACTTTGCTACAACTTACACGGATGCGGAAATGGGTACCACCCATTTTTCAACGGATTGGTACCTAAGTGCCCATTTTTCTCGCCATGATATCAGTGATCGGTGATTAATGTTACAGTATAAATATGTTGCTTAAAATTTCTAGAATGAGAAAGCACCATCAACAACAATTATATCTTTGTCAGAAAAGTTAACTGTACAGTATTCCATTAAACATATTTTCATAAATAATTTGGAAAAATACGTACCTATAACAAAATATTTTTTGATTAATGTTTTCTAAGTGATATTTTATGTCATTATTACTATGTCATTATTTTAAGAATTCCATTACTCATTTTAATATTTCGAAATTAATAGAAAACATGAATCTTTTGGTTAACAATCCACTGACGCATAGACGTATAGCGGGAAGTGACAACTCTATTGCCTTACCTACTCCTGTCACACGCCATTTTTGTGTTCTGCTAAAAAATAATTTAATTTTACATCTGGAGTTCAAGTGAGTAACGCACAATTTTCTTCTTAGGCTTAGGATAGGTTCTTAGGTTAGGTTTAGGTTAGGTTAGGTTTACAGGTGACGTCCTGTCTGGGCGAACGGCCTCGGTCGCGCCAACAAGACCCTGCTGCGACGTCCGCAGCGGGTCATCGCGACCAGGGCGATACGCGGATACCGGACGGTGTCCTGGACGGCAGCATGGGTCCTCGCTCCTTGGACAGGCGACGGAGGAGGCAATCCGACCGGTCCTCGCTGACGTTCCGACTTGTGCAGGTGCTTTCCGGGCACGGATGCTTCGGGAAGTATCTGCACAACTCCAGAAGCGACTCCAGTGGCCGGATTCGCTCCTCTTACAGTGCGGAAGGAGGCCCAGTAAGGACCGGGCCGTAGCCGCGGAGCGAGATGGTGAATGCCAACGTGACCCCATCTCGCTCCTAGCCGGGCAGCAGAAAGGCCATCGTCTGGTTTTTAGTCGGTTCGAGTCCGACATAACCCGTTGTTCTCCCCCGAGAGCAGCGGGTATCCGAGGGGATTTTCCACACAAAAAAAAATGGTTTACAGGTGACGTGTATTTTACACCCAGTTTTTTTTTCTGCGTATTTGCCTTCATATGTATAAATATATTTACATCGCATTTTAATAATCTGCCTTAGTAAATATTTTACCCTTTACAGCTTAGACATATTATAAATGCAGTAATAGGGGTTCTAGACGATTGTGAACATGCCTTTCAACAAAGCTGACCTTGTAAGAAAGTTTATTTTCTTCTTTCGATACTATTAAATTTTGATTAAATCTACAGTCCAGACGGATGCAAACCAATGTTTACAACCAGTGTTAATAACCTTATGGAACTTCCTTAAAACTCCATAAAACTTCTATTTCAATTCTCTATCTCCCACACTAACAATTAAATACTTGTAATTAAGTACAATTGATAAGTGTTCAACCAATAACCATAAAATGTATAGGTATGCTGTACGGATTGGAAGTGTACTAATTAAAATAAATATCTCTGAAGACCTCAAGAAATCTTTGCCAACACCGAACGACTACAACACAAACCGACTACAATTGTATAAATTATTAATTGTTTAATTGACATTGAAGCTAACAAATTGTACTCAATGTGTATATTACATTCAAAAATTATGAAAAAGCTGCGATCACCTTTTCTTTTAGTGTCGCCAAAACACACGCGACCAAAAGGTCAAAAAGTATGGAATGGAAATGAAATGCAATTTATTTATTTGCGGAATATGTGTGTAAAAGTTGTTACAGAAACTTATTCATACCAACATATTCTACCACATTGTGGTGTGCAAATATCTAACTTAATTAAATATATTGTAATTTTGATTTTTGTTATTTATATATTTTAACACATAAACTCGTTTAAATATATTTACTACTAGGTTAAGCACTTATTAATTTAAGCATACATTTTAACTCGATCGTTAAAATGTTTTACCCTATTTACCATACACTACCACCGTTTCCAAACTTAGCCAGACAGGAGAAGAAACGGCGAAACAAACTCTTCGGCAACTAAGACATTCATATTTATATTTGTTAATATTTATATATGTTTTTATGTATTTTGATCGCTTCTGTGGTCTAGCGGTCCGGGTGTTGGACTTGACTGCATGAGGTTCCGGGTTCGAATCCCGGGTCGGCCAACAAAAAGAAAATTGAATTTTTCCAATTTTCTAATTAAAAAAAAATGTTGGTCGGGATTGGAAATGTGTTTCTAATAAAATAAAACCAGTTGGCGATAGGCTTGCCACCTATCACATTGTGGGACTTAGTGTCTTCGGCTAGTCGTGGGTGCCCTGGTTGTGCCTCTGCCTACCTCTTCGGGGATATGGGCGTGAAGATACTTTTTATATATGTATATTATCAATGAATTCTTTCTGCAAGTAAGTCATTTACACTATTATACGTTTTATCTAAAAGCCGGTCGAAAAGCTGGATGTTACTCGTACATTGCACAAGATCGTCGTGATGTTTTCCCCGTGTTGGTCCGTGCTCCTTTGCAGAATAGACCATCTACCTTTCTGCCAAGCAGCTCGTAAAAGCGAGCAAAGGCTTTTCATCACTAACACCGTGACGTCCTACTAGATGGTAGAGTTTCGCAGCGACTCGTCCGGATTGGTAAGGCGTTACCTATTCTTGCCGCCATAACGTCAATGCTTGCCTTTGACGTGTTCCGGTTTGGAGGGTTATGTAGACTTACTTTTGCTCTAAGCCTAGGATCCCAGCTTCAGGTTGGCAACGCACCAGTACCACCTTTGGTGTCTCTAGGCACTCGAGAAAAGTATAACACCAATTGTTTTCATGAACACTTTACTTATGCACAACAGCTGAACAAATTTATACGAAATGCTAGTGTAAATAATAACTAATTATAGTTATTATGTACACGACATTCAAAAATTATCTCAAAATTACCTTTTTTCTCGATACCGCCAAAAAAGCTAGATCGTTTTATTAAAATAGCCTGTTGTACTACAATTTTTACGCTGACACTAGCTGTGGCCCGCGGCGTTGCCCACGTGGTCCCACAGGAACATTATTTCGAGATAAAAACTATCCTACGTGTTGATCCAAGTTACCCTCTATATGTGTACTAAAATTTCATGAAAATCGGTTCAGCAGTATTATAAGGAATAACAAACAAACAAATAGACAAACCTTCGCATTTATAATACTAATAGGGTTATATAAGTTTTATAACAGCGTAATAAAGACTGTGTCAATTTAAACCTTGAACTATGTTAGTCTTTGTTTATTAATAAGAGTATTAAATATACGGAACCCTAAAAATATCTATTGTTCAAAACGTTACCGAAACACAGACAATTTAAATTTACTTTATTCGAATTTATATCTCCAAACGAATCCCACATTATTGTCTTCAGGGTTTTATTTTCTTATGGGCATTAAAACGCAAACCCCTTTTTCTTGGAGGCGATTCATTTTATCTGGGTTTACAAAATTTAAGGCCCGTATTATGGCGCTCTGATACTGTACCCTCACTAAAATGGCGGTTGGAATAATTAATTTAGTCTTATTTCGTTTTAGATATTAGAAGTGGGATAAAAGGTTTAATAGGCTTTTGGCTTTCCAGATCTTTTAAATTTTTTTATAACGCCCGCTGCGACTTGTAAGTCGATTTTTTTAAAATCTTACTTTGTAAGCCTTACTTTAGAAATGCATTATGTCAATGTCAATGTCATTTATGTGTATAAATAATGTGGGTACAATAAATAATAATATCCCTGGACAAGTTACACAAATCGAATCTAACCCAAAAGCAAATTATGCTTGTGTTATGGATGTTAGTCAACGATACTAATACATAGAAATACTTAAATAGATACCAGAATAAATTTAATATACACAGACCCGGAAATGCAGACATCTAAACCTACCCGTCGGGATTCGAATCCGAAACTTGCGGTTGTTCGGTGTAGTTAGGCGTGTACGCTAGCCACTCGACTAACGAGGCAGCCAAATCGTCATCGTCAAAGCATCTTCCTATATTGAAAAAAAATATGTCAAAACAAAGATCTGATCACGATAATGCTGAAAGATTTTCTGAACAATGTTATCGTCGCTATTTGTTAATTATTTTTTCTTAACGTAAGTTTATGATTCCAATTACCATATACATTTCATAAAAAGTTATAATTTTCTGTTTTTGTAATTATTATAGTAAATATATTTTTAAACTTAATTCAATCTAAATAAAATTAGATTAGTGGTGTGTGTGTGGAGCTGGATATATTTGGGAGTTTTGGCTTCCGGTAAGCCACAGTAATCTCTTACCATCAAGAGCAACGTGTTCCTGGTCGCCGTCTTATCAAATAAAAGTAAAAGTATTTTCACGCCCATATCCCCGAAGCGGTAGGCAGAGGCACAACTAGGGCACCCATGATTAGCCGAAGATACTATGTCCCACAATGTGATAGGTGGCAAGCCTATCGCCAACCGGGCACATATCCAATCCCGAGCAACGTTTTTTC
>NJDC01002829.1:163236-174424 GCA_002245475.1 Calephelis virginiensis | reverse complement strand
GCCACCTATCACATTGTGGGACTTAGTGTCTTCGGCTAGTCGTGGGTGCCTTGGTTGTACCTCTGCCTACCTCTTCGGGGATATGGGCGTGAAGATACTTTTTTTTACCTCTTTAATTAATTAACTAGGTGCTAGAGTTTCGCAACGACTCGTCTGGATTGGTACCACCGCCTTATCTATTCAATGCTTACAGTTGACCTGTTTCCGGTACGGAACATAAGGTAGCCGGTAAACTTACTTTTGCTCGAAGCCTAACATCCCAGCATCAGGTTAGCAACGCACCATCACTACCTTAGGTGTCTCTAGGCAGCGTGAATTTCTTACCATCAGGAAATTCATCTGCTTGTTTGCATTCCAACATTGTAAAAAATTAAATTCATTTACCTTTACTACAGCTTCCTTTACCTATAGCAAGTTGCTGCGCATATTAGAAACTAAATGGAAATTTAAGTGAATATAAATCAGGTAAAAAGATTGTAATGTACTTTTCTTATAAATATTATATTTAAATGATTTTATTAGAAAAAAAAATATAGGACAGTCGTTTTTTTTTTGTACTATCATAAGTAATATTACGGAAACTGTTCGGTCTATGAAATGTTTAATTTCTTTTCATACTAACGTATCCCTAGTATCCCAAAGCTTAATTTGATTAGCGGCCGCCAGCCGTAGAGTGGTCACTCGATGGACTGGCAGCGAACTCTCTGCCAAAACGATATTTACAAGTTTAATCTCAATTAATATAATGGATTTACGTAATATCATATACAGGGTTATAAAGAGAAACTTTGTCTTTTAATAATCTAAACTAATTTATTTTATTTTTGGCATCGGCGGCGTTAGCATCTTTTATTAGTCAAGTATAATATGTTTCTATCAAGTTAACGAATTTAGCGAAATTGGGCTTAAATTATATTAGTTATAAGTCATCAAACGTCATAGAAAGTCATGTCAGGGTCTAGGGCGAAGCGGTGGCCTCATTATCAAAGTCTTTATTAAGATTTGTCGGCAATGAGGTATTACACGATTACACGTAAAAAGCTAGTATATGCTTGCTGTCACTATCACCGTGAAATCTGATTAGGTGGTTTAGGAGTTTCGCAGCGACACATCTGGATTGTTACCACCGCACCTATTCCTGCCGCCATAACGTCAGTGCTTGCCGTTGACGGGTTCCAGTTCGGAGGGTAAGGTAGATTTAAGTTAAGTTTTAAGGGACGTACTTTTGCTCGAGGCCTGACATCCCAACCTAAGGTTGGCAACGCATCATTACTACCTTTGGGGTCTCTAGGCGTCGTGAATTTCTTACCATCAGAAAATCCGTCTGCTAGTTTGCCTTCTAATAGCATAAAAGAAAAAAAAATAAAACACACAGGTCTGCTATTGGTAATAGGTGGCCTGTAGACACCGCAGATGTTACAGGTGCGTCGTTGTTCGATGTGAGAACCTGCAGAATGATAAATTACATTGTTATTATGGCGGTAGGAATTGGAAGACGTTTGATCTCTACTCGGGCACCACACTATACCACACTTTACCACCAGTAGAAAACTACCACCACCGTCATCAATAAAGTGGTTCAGCGGTTGTAATAAAAATGTATTTGTGTGCAAGTGTTATTACCTAGATTTTCCTGAATAGCAAACAAATAAGCGGATTTTCGGTAATACAGTATTTAATCTGTGGTCTAGCGGTTCAGTTGTTGGACTTGACTTCATGAGGTCCCCGGTTCGAATCACGGGTCGGGCAACAAAAATAAAATTGGGTTTTTCCAATTTTCTTATAAAAAAATCTTGCTCGGGATAGGAAATGTGCCTAGTTGGCAATAGGCTGGCTACCTATCACATTGTGGGACTTAGTATCTTCGGCTAGTCGTGAGTGTCCTGGTTGTGCCTCTGCCTACCTCTTCGGGGATATGGGCGTGAAGATACTTACTTACTTTTTAATCTATACAGCTCAACACTAACAAACCACTTAAAAACTATTTATAATTCAAGAAAGGCTGCACTGATTTGGCTGAAAATTGATAAGGACAATTGAAGATTGACAGCGAGGAAACTAGGAAAAACAACATTTGATTTCTTCGGGAACGGGTGGAACAACGTTCGCCGTAACAGCTAGTAATTTATATTTGAATACGAAAATCATGTCAGTTACAATATTTATAACTCAAGAATGGCTTAACCGGTCTAACTGCAAATAGTAGGGCAGGCAGTTTATAACCAGGAGAAGGACATAGGGTACAGTTCATCTACCAGGAAACTAGGAAAAAACAACATTTTAGTTTTTCCCATACAAACTGAATGGGCGGAACGAGGTTTGCCAGAACAGCTAGTCTATATACTTAACATATCAAAGAAAGTTCTTTTAGTGACACTATTTATAACTCAAGAATGGCAAAACCGATTAGGCTGAAAGTTGATGGGGAGGGAGCTAAGGACCAGGAGACGGACATAGGGTACTTTTTATTCCGTTAGGCTTCGATAAAACTAAGAAAAATAACATTTTGATATTTCCCATACAAATTGAACTGGTGGAGTTCGCCGTAACAGCTAGTATCTGATAAATTGAGGGCATCGATAGTATTTTCCGTTGAAAAGTACTGTACAATAAATTCAATTTTGTTAATTTTCCCTTTATTTGCACATGTGTACACAATAGTATAATGCTATTGCTAATTGTCAAATAATGCCATCTAGTGTTAGTTTATCGTAACTCCAGAGTAGCGCCATCTGTTAATCTAACTTAAAATTATAATGTAAAGACACTCAAATCTTATTATTTTAATTTCAGAATCTAAATACAGGTGTCACTACACGTGCAAAATATATTAAAATAAAAGGAATATACATACATACTATTTAATTTATAACAGTGATAAATTTATAACACCTCTGTGGTCTAGCGATCCGCCGTTGGACTTTACTTCAGGGGTTTGGTTCCTGGGTCAGGCAATAAAAAAGTACGTGAAATATTATATTTTCTAATAAAAATAGCTTTTGCCCGCGTCGTTGCCCGCGTAGTTAATGGTCCCACAGGAACACTTTTTCGTGATAAAAAGTATACCATGCGTTAATCCAAGTTACTCTCTACATGGGAGTCAAATTTCATAAAAATTGGTTCAGCAACTTTTGTGTGAAGGAGTAACAAACAAACAAACATACAAACTTTTACAGGCTTTCTATTTTTGTTGTATAGTACTCTATCAATTTATAATCGCCTCTGTAGTCTAGCGGTTCAGGTGTTGGACTTGACTGCATGAGGTCCCGGGTTTGAATCCCGGGTCGCGCAATTAATCGAAAATTTGGGTTTTCGAATTTACTAATAAAAAAAATGTTGCTCGGGATTGGATATGTGCCCGGATGGCTATAGGCTTTCCGCCTATCACATTGTGGGACTTAGTGTCTTCGGCTAGTCGTGGGTGCCATGATTGTGCCTCTGCCTACCTCTTCGGTGATATGGGCGTGAAGATACTTTTTTTTGTACTATTAAAATCTGTTACCATCAAACCAATTTAAAAGAAGAAGTCCCCTATTAGAAAGCTACATGAGACAAAAGTAATACATAGATAGATAAGTATATACATTTAATATGCAGGGTTACAGGGTAAATCGACCTAGATCCGTTAACCCTTAACGGATCTAGGTCGAAAAGACCTAAGCAATTTATTAAGCGATTTGCCACTCAATCGGATGCGGTACATGTGGTTTCAGCATGACAGCTGTCCTGCACATTTCAGGAGAAGTGTTAGAGAATGGCTGGATACAAATTACCCAAACAAATGGATTAGACCAGGTGGGCCTTTACCCTGGGCTGCGAGAATTCCGGATCTAACCCCCATGGATTTTAATGTGTGGGGGCACATGGGTGGGGGGGTTAGATTAAGGATAGGGTATCTGTTCATTCATCGTAAATCAGTCAGAAATGATGGAAGCTATACGCCCTTAACGGATCTAGGTCGACTTACCCTGTAACCCTGTTTATGCAGATAGGCGTGATGACATGTATGTATTTAACATATAGATAGGTATAAACTCGTAACCTAACGTAGGTAACGTTATTAGAATCGATTTACATATTAGAAATAGGTAATTTTTTTTATGATATTGGACGGAAACAAGCAGACGGATTTCCTGATGTTAAGAAATTCACACCGCTTAGAGACACCGAAGGTGGTAATGGTGCGTTGCCAACCTGAGACCGGGATGTTTGGCCTCGAGCAAAAGTAAGTTTACCGGCTACCTTACCCTCCGAACCGAAACACGTCATGACGCTATGGCGGCAGGAATAGGTAAAGTGGTCCAGGGATATAGATAATAAATAAATATTATTTACCTATGTATAAGTTAATTCTTTATATCTATTACAAGAACAGCTGTTGCCTGCGGCTTCGCCCGCGTTTACACAGGAATCCGTTTCGCGATCGGGATTAAAAGTAGCCTATAAGTTAACCCAGGTCACAATCTATCAGTGTTTCAAATTTCAGACAAGTTCGTTCAGCCATTTGAGCGTGAAAGAGTAACAAACACTCATACATACTCACAAACTTTAGCTGTTGCCCGCGGCGCAGCTCGTGTGGTTAATGGTCCCACAAGAACATTTTTTGGGATAAACACTATCCTATGTATGAAGCCAAATTACCCTCTATATGTGTGCCAAATTGCATTAAAATCGGTTCATCAGTTTTTGCATGAAGGAGTAACAAACATACAAACTTTTATATTTATAATATTTATGGGATATAAATATAAACGGTGGATCATAGAATTCATTATCAGTACCAAAAAGGTGGTCAGATTACATTCAAACTACTTTTTTTTACTTCAAGGAATTGAACAAATTCTTGTTACAATTTAGGATGATTGATATTTTCGAAGCCAATTGTATCCATTCATATCTTGTTCAAATATCCTTTTCTGGGAACGTAAAATTAAATATTGACACTATAGGATATGAAACAAAATATGGCGTAGGTACTTGGCAAGCATGAAGTCTATCATGAAGCTACTTTAAATTACCGCGAAAATGAGCATAAACAAAAATATCGTTTTATATTTCGGCGTAATATCAACATTTGTTAAGAAAAGACAAAGAGATGTTATTTAGTTATATGTTGATTTCAATGGTATTTATACAACAAAATGTGTTAAAGAACATTGTTGCACTTCTTAGACATTCATATTTCTTGAAAGAAAGAAAGAAAAAAGAAAGAAAGAAAATTATTTATTTGCGGAATATGTATGTAAATGAGATGTTACAAACATATTTAAGTAAGTATATCAACATATTCTACCATATTTTGGTGTGCAAATATTTTTACATTTATAAAAAATATTATTTAATTACATATGCTTTAACTTTTAAGCCAATTATTTATATTTATAACTAGTTTAATTGTTTATTACCAAAACATTTAAAAACTATAATTAAATTTAGCCCTGTCTACCGTAAACTACCACACCGTTTCCAAACCTAGCCAGACAGGAGAAGAAACGGCGAAACAAACTCCTCGGCAACCATCACGTTTATTATNNNTATACATTTAATATGCAGGGTTACAGGGTAAATCGACCTAGATCCGTTAACCCTTAACGGATCTAGGTCGAAAAGACCTAAGCAATTTATTAAGCGATTTGCCACTCAACCATTTACCAAACATTACCAAAACATTTAAAAACTGTAATTAAATTTAGCCCTGTCTACCGTAAACTACCACACCGTTTCCAAACCTAGCCAGACAGGAGAAGAAACGGCGAAACAAACTCCTCGGCAACCATCACGTTTATTATATTTAGTTAATAATTATTAGTTATTTTACTATAAATTCTTATCTACAAGAAAATCCTTGACACTATATGTTTTATCTAACAACAAGTAAAACAGAACAAGTAAAATGTTTTTAATTAACGTTTTCCGAGTGACAGATTAAACGTCTGTAGAAATATCATTTACAGACTAATTTGACAGCACTAAAAGTGTTTTATCTCTCACTATTATTTTCACTGAAAAGATAGCGATAACATAGTATTAGTTTAACGAGAGCGCAACAAAGTTACCGCCATTGTTACGTCTTGGAGAAATATTTACTTTTAAGTTGACTTATTATTTTATACTGGCGGTCGCCCATTGGTCGAAATTAGAATTACATTTTAATATCTTGTTGATAAGATCGCCATCTTCATTTCTCAAGACCAACTACATTGTTTCCAAACTTTATAGTGTGACATCTGTGTTCTTTTATCGTTATCATCAATATATTTATTTGTGTGTGTCAAACGCATGGTAGTGTGCGTAATGTTTTATTTATTTATTGTACTTCATCAGCATTATTATTGAAAAATATTAGCATTCTGGACTTCTCCAAGTGTGCCAAATTGTATGCTCCTGCGTCCGCGCAATTTTCGTAAAAAGGGGTCTAAAGTTTTGCCATCACGTTTTAATATATAGATAACAGAATCAGACGTACCGACAAACTTATGTTACAATTCGGTGAAGCAATTTTCTGATGAAAATGAAGACCTAATAGGGTAATTGGGAAACCTTACAAAGCTGATTTAATTTAGATTGGTGAAACTTATGTACCTATCTAGATGTTTACTCGTCTAGACCAGAGGCTCTCAAACTTTTTAAGACAACAAAATATTATTACATAGCTAGGTACATTCATACCTATATTTAAATATAAGGAAACCAAAAATATACAGGGTTACTAGAAATTGGACTGAATCCTTTTAAGGGTTTGTAGAGAAGGTCATTTCCTACTATTTTGACCTCAGTATTGTGTATCCGAAAGTGGACCAGTTTTGAGATTAATGTTTTTTTCTTTTTTAATAGAAAATCCAGTCTTCCTCTTTAAAATTTCGATAATAAAAAAAATGTTTTGATTTAAATTTTTAACAGTTTTAGAAAGGCTATATTCCATTTGTTAATTAAAAACAATAAAATCGTATTAATCCGTGTTCAACCAGAAGATACACGCTGTATTTTATAAAAAATAGTTTTTGTTATTGAAAGATTGTTTTTAAAATGTATTTTGTCTCAAAAATGACAAAAAATTTAGTCTGCAAGCGATTTAAGAAAACATCTGCAGTTTTTTATCTATTCAAAAAGATAAAAAAGAATGAATTCGATAACTAATTCGTTAAAATATTCGTTACTGGTAGCGAAATTCCGAGAAAGGGATTTGGTCAATGAATGCGTCCTCTAAATCTGTGTTCAGCAAAAGTCGACAAAATTCTACCCTTCTTGCAGGATCTCCTTTTTCTATCACATGAAAAGGAGTCATATGATCAGGGTAAAGTCCGGTTTTATGTACCGTGAGCCAAACTTTCCACTGCGACTTATTCAGTATGCCATTTCACCTGGATCTGCAAACTTTTTCAAGCAATTTTTTTTCTACTTTTCGCCTCGTCGTGGTCATTTTTGATCAGTTTTATTATATCCACCACTACTTAAGAACAATTTGGAAAAAAAGTTTTATAAAATGTCTAACTAAATCTGACTTACTATAATCTTAAAGAAATTATTTAGATTTTACTGCACCATGTTAATCATTTAAGGTTTTTTTTTATTTATTCGAACAAGTATAATAAATCTATAGACATGATGCGTTTGCTAATATTTTTTAATCGGTCTCAGGCTAACTGCTATATATTTATATTGGTGTGAAATACTTTTTTATTGGTCTGAGCAGCTTGCGTGATAACTCTAACTATAATCAAAATGACGTTCATAAAGTTAAACTCCACAGTAGGTATACAGGAATCGCTCGCAATCGCAATTCGTTGTAGTACCTAACAGCTATATACCTGCATTATCAAAATGTTAAATGGAAATCAATTTAATATTTCTTTAAATGATAATAATAATAATTTCTTTTAATTATGCTACGGCTATTAAATCAAGGACGGATTTAATAGCCGTAGCATAAGTCATTTTACACCAACCACCATGGTGAGATTGGACCCATAGTTGGATGAGAACCAATGATTAAAACCATAAAAATGGTACGTGAGAAGAAAATGAGCACTTAAAAACAGCAAAATTTTTCAAAGAACCAAGAACGACATTGCAACGCTTAGACCTGAAAACAGAACTTAGTCTTGAAGAGGCGGCAGCCTCGACATTAGGTAGAAAAACATCGAAAGGGACACAATTAGAAAACGTTTTTGTAGAATATATTTTCACGTTTTGTCTTTTTTTTTCGAAAACACAGCAGGTGCAATGTGGGTAAGATGTTTAATGTGTTAGTTCTGGGCACATAATGACTGTGCTAGGCCAGAGTTGGACACTTGGATACGTGATTTTTGTAATTAAATTATGTGATTTTTGAACTATAATATTTGATTTCTTCCATTTACCAAAGTAATTTGATCTCTTATAACATAAAAATGAATAATTGTTATTTTCGTAGAAGATAATATAAGTTTCTAATAGGAGCCCATATTTGAGTACCTGTTCCATATTTAGCATCTATTTTAATATTTTGTTAAATTAATAATATATTGTAATGTTAAGAACATATAATTGTTACATGGCTCTTTAAAAATGTATGTATGATTATTTTTACAACAATAAATTATTATTTTTTTGATAGTTTTTTTTTTATTTGTCAGGCAAAAACAAAATGGTAGACCACATTTCGTTACTTTCCGCTACTAATATTTTTAATTTTGTTTTATTTAATTTTTTCGTTAATTTTGTCAGTTACTAACCCAGTTATGGAATATGTCTGAAATAAAATTATTTCTTTTTTTATTTTATTTAATCCAGCACCGACATAAAATCCTTAAACCAAAAGTATTAGTACCTACTAACGGCCAATAATCAATCTTAATCCAAAACTTGCTGTCCAAGATTGATATTTTGATCCATTTTTATGTTATCGCTTGCCAATAACATATCTGTGGACAGGATAAATATGGCAATAAGGTATGGGATAGGCCGCCGGATACGCAGCTATCTAGATTGCTTAAATCCATTAGATTGAGATACATTATTAACATTGGTCGTTAGTCTGGTACCGATAACTTGCTGTCCAAGATTGATATTTTGATCCATTTTTATGTTATCGCTTGCCAATAATATATCTGTGGACAGGATAAATATAGCAATTAGGTATGGGATAGGCCGCCGGATACACAGCTATCTAGATTGCTTGAAATCCATTAGATTGAGATACATTATTAACATTGGTCGTTAATCTGGTACCGATAACAGTACATGTAACAACTTTTATACCGGTATTGCAAAAGGCCAATACTACCAGTTTTAAACACTGGCATTCCAGCCCTTATTCTAATTACTTAAGTTTCACCAAAATTAACCAAAATGAAATAATTTAAAGGTTTCATTCCTTTCAAGAAAATCTACAGATGTAGAATAAGGTTTACTTCTAAAGGCTAAAGCCAAAAAAAATTGTTAGTTACTTCAGCCTTCAGGTACAAACTTGATCTGTTGTAGTGGCTTATCTATCTATATAAAAATCAATGCCACTTTTCGTTGTAATTTTATAACTTAAGAACGGGCTCATAATTATATCCAAACCAAATGTTTAGACTTTGTTCGGACTATTTAGTAGATGGTTTAAGTGAAGTTTACATAAAATCGGTGTAGAGGTTCTTCATTTAGGTATCACATTGATGAACATGAACTTTTTTCATATGTTTTTTTCTTTTTTTTTGTTGTGTTGTCATTCATGCGGTCATATACATAGCGAAGCACGTACCAAGTCGCTAGTATTTTATATTTAAAAAAATAGTCGTTTTTAGTATAATTACATACAAGTTCTGTTGATATTTTTTGGCTTCAATAAGGCAATTAAATTATTTTAAAATCTTCTCTCCGAATCAAAACACAACAAAGTGAGTAGAGATGTCCTGATTCTCAATTTTGTGTAGTTTGAATTTTAAAATCCCTGTGTAGAAAGCCTCTCGGCTTAGCAGTTGGTAATAAGCGAGCATAAATAAATAAATAAATATTTCTTAAAATTGAATCTAACCCCAAAGTAAGAAAATTACATGCTTGTATTATGGGTGTTAGTCACCGATTCTAATACATAGAAATACTTAAATAGATACCAGAATATATTTAATAAACACCCAGACCCGGAAATGCAGACATCTAAATGTTCATCACTCAAATGCTTGGCCCCGTCGGGAATCCAACCCGAGCTTCGCGCTTGGTCGATGTAGTTAGGCGTGTACGCTAGCCACTCGACCAATGAGGCGGTCATTAGCATAAGTTAAATGGTCGATTACCAACAAAACGATTGGCGGTAAAGTACTGTGAAGCCACTCGCCCAGGTAAGGCACCGACATGCCTATAATAGATATAGGCCATTTATCTCCTACCATCAGGAGACCCGTGCGCTTGTGCGTAGATCTCTAACAATAAAAAAAACATCAGAAGAACCGTGTGCTTATTCGATTTCTTTTTTATAAAAACACTAAGCAGTATACAAATACTTGAAGACCTCTCTAGAAGTTACTCATCTTGGGTTTTGATATAACTAATACTTACATAGTTGTACTGGAATCCACATTGTTGAAAACATGTTAAACCTAATATGGTAAAATCAGACCACAACTGATGACGCTGACGCATAAAACGATTAATGTATTTGTTTCATAATCCTATTAATATTATAAATGCGAAAGTTTGTAAGTATGAATGTATGGATGTTTGTTACTCTTTCACGCTCGAATGGCTGAACGGATTTGTCTGAAATTTGGGAGACAGATAGATTGTGACCTGGATTAACATATAGGCTATTTTAAATCCCGATCGCACACCGGGTTTCTATGAAAACGCGGGCGAAGCCGCAGGTAGCAGCTAGTGAATAATATTTTCTTCTTTAGATAGGTCAAAAATATTCAAATCAAAATATTTATCACTTATGCACATTTAATAATATCATCATTATCATAATATTATGCAATAATAAGATAAACTTATGAGAAAATTGTACCGAATAACCTGGGATCAATTATACGGGGTAATTGATCTCAGGTTATTCGGTACAATTTTCTGTTTTTAAAAATTAAAATTGTGAAAGCTATCATGATACTGTCAATATTATGATAGTTATAATACGAAAGTTATCCCTAAGTTTTAGGGATTAGGCGCAATCAAATTAGATTCGTGATCTATAAGTGCTATGATCCTTCAAATAACAAAAAATATTTTC
>NJDC01002829.1:139640-158657 GCA_002245475.1 Calephelis virginiensis | reverse complement strand
GTCTTTACACAACCCTATAAATAATACATATATGAGCGATTTGGTCGTGAAATGTCAACCTAAGGCACTCTGGGTACTAATTTACGTTCGCCAGACCTGCTTAGTTTTTCCCACACTCATTACCTACTCGTTTCATACAAGAACGCCGGTTTCGTAGAGTCTTTACACAACCCTATAATGCAATATATATACGAGCGATTTGGTCGTGAAATGTCAACCTAGGCCTCTCTGGGTATCAATTTACGTTCGCCAGACCTGCTTAGTTTTTCCCACACTCATTACCTACTCGTTTCATAGGCCACTCTGGGTACCAATTTACGTTCGCCAGACCTGGCTAGTTTTTCCCACACTCATTACCTACTCGTTTCATACAAGAACGCCGGTTTCGTAGAGTCTTTACACAACCCTATAAATAATACATATATGAGCGATTTGGTCGTGAAATGTCAACCTAGGCCTCTCCAGGTACTAATTTACATTCGCATTGTCTAGATCTATTTTGTCAATATTTTATCTGTTATTTAACTTATTGACCTAGTCAACAGAGCAGCAATGTAGTCATTGAATATACAAAACTATATATTAACTTTCAATTACTTGCCTCCTTACATGTTAAACTTATAATTAGGTATGTAGGTCTCAATAATGAACAAAGTTTGACCGCCTTGTTGGTCGAGTGGCTAGCGTACACGCCTAACTACACCGACCAACCGCAAGGCTCGGGTTCGATTCCCGACGGGGGCAGGCATTTGTGTTATGAACATTTAGATGTCTGCATTTCCGGGTGTGGGTGTTTATTAAATAAATTCTGCTATACAACAAATAATTAGGTAGGTATTTGCTTGTATTTTTGGGTCTTAAACAACAATGCACAGAATTATGAAATAAATACCAGCAAAAATTAAAATGTTCATCGCACATATTTCTGCCTCAATAGGGAATCGAACCCGAGTCTCGCGGTTGGTCGATGGCAATAGGCGTGTATTTTCGACAAACAAGTCATCAACAATGATAATAATCTGCTATGATAGATAAAGAGTTAGTAGGTGTGAGGGTTCTTGTGCCTAACTGGCACAGGTACCTATTTGTGTTTAATAAAAAGTGATCGCCTACGTAGTCTAGCGGTCCGGTGTCGAACTTGACTTCTTGAGGTTCCGGGTTGGATCCCAGGTTTGGGCAACAAAGCAAATTAAAAATGTGTATTTTAATTTTTTTAGTAAAAAGTATTTTCACGCCCATATCCCCGAAGGGGTAGGCAGAGGTTCAACCAAGGCACCCACGACTAGCCGAAGACACTAAGTCCTACAATGTGATAGGTGGCAAGCCTATCGCCAACCCGGCACATTGCCAATCCCGACCAACATTTTTTTTTATTAGAAAATTAGAAAAATCTAATTTGGCCGACCCAGGATTCGAACCCGGGAGCTCATGCAGTCAAGTCCAACACCCGGACCGCTAGACCATAGAGGCGTTTTTTTTTCAATTTTCCAATAGAAATGACGTTGCTCGTGATTGGGTATGTATCTGGTTGGCGATAAGTTTGCCAGCAATCACATTGTGAGACTTAGTGTCTTTGGCTAGTTGTGGGTGCACTGGTTGTGCTTTTGCCTAAGCTTTGGTGGATATGGGCGTAAATATGTTTAAAAAGTGAATGGACGTAACAAAATAACCAAGTAACTATTTATTTATCTGTGATCATGCATGCATGTCTATTTAATTCATAACGTGAAATATATAATTAAAACAGATGCATAATAATAAACAAAAACATTGGTGACGTATGCTGTGGGTGTGTCTCCGCTCTTCAGCATCTCGAACTTCACCTTTGACTTATCCTGATAAATATGTTTCGTTGCGATTACATCAACTTTGTCACCAACATTTTCTATTACAAACAGCAGATAGTAACAACGACCTATTATTGCATTTACTTTTTTTTCTAGAAGATTTTAGCAAAAAAAATATATTATCTTAAACATAAAAATTTTATTTTTCTTGTAAGAGTTTCTGAAGATGTTTTTGTTGAATTTGATCTCAACACTTGAAATAATGACGCAAATTAGACGAAAAACATACACAACAAAAAATGTGGATCCCATCACAAACATTTTCATGTAAATTGTTGCCAAGACGAAACCATAAAGGCTCGCATTAAGAAAAAATGTGAGATACCTATTATGTATAACTAAGCTTCTCACTCTAAACGATCTAACTCTACAAGATTCACAAACTCTAAAGCTTCACAAACCCTACAGTTTCACAAACTCTAAAGCTTCACAAACTCCGAAGCTTCACAAACCCTAAAGCTTCACAAACTCTAAAGCTTCACAAACTCTACAAGCTTTACAAACTTTACACTTTCTTCGTCACTATGAGAACTATGTTAGAGTAGCGTCAAATAAAAGCAGCTCATGATCGGTGAATACGTTTACATCTTACGTCCATATAATGATAGCGAATTTACGCAGGTCTTAGCATCTCGCCCGAAATATAGCGACGTGCTAGAATTTTCTAGAGAATGATGTATATTCACACAAACATGGTAGTTTGTGTCATGGAGTGAAAAAAGTTCTTAATTTTAGAGTTTTTGTTGTTTATGTACTAAAAATTGTTTATATACAAGACTTCAGCTTTATAGGACTTCAGAACGTACTCTTATATTTTATACAATCGTAGAAAAACCCTGATTTATGCAATCGGGGTTTAAAAGTTCCTTGTTTCCAAACAATTTCGTTGTTTATTATTTTTAACTCATGTACCAAACCAAATTCTAGCTATATTTTATAACACAAGATTTTTTATAGGTTAATATATTTTTTTATGTCGTATCATTATTCCTAGTGAAATCTGGTTTCAGATATTCTAGGTAAAACTTTCTCATAACTTTCTGACGCTTCGTGCCATCCGAACTCATTGAGGGCATTAAGAAGTCGGATTCAGTGTCGCTTTTGTCATTTAGAAGATCATCTGTATTTTATTACTATTTTCGCAATCAACTGTTGGCTCGGTCGGGTAGTGTGTTGTTCTACAGGCAGGACCCACTCAATATTCTCTCGCGACCCATAGTTTGGGAAACCCCGCTTTTATGCAAACTAATCAAAAGATTTTCGCGGGTGGCAATAAATAATCGCAGAATAAATAGATACCTACCTACGGTTGACGTAAATTGTTTTGAACATGACATGGGTAGGTATTGACTGTCAAAATAAAAGTCGCTGGCTTATTAATAATAAGTAGGTAGGTACTTTGGCAAAACATATTTAACAAGTTTAATATTTAAATACAATACCCGCATAATTAAAAGATTAAGACCTTTCGACTTCTTTCAATTTAGATAGGTACTTACCTATTAAAAAAAATGAATGGAACTTTGAAAGTAAGTAGGTAGGTATGTTAGTTTATAATAACTGCATATGTTGCTTTCATTTTAGCACTTTTAGGACATATTATTACATGTTTAAGGGTAGGTACTTATTCAAATCCTGTCTCAACTAAAGAAAATTATTTCTAAAAAAATTGACAAATAAAGTGTACTTAACTGAGTTCATATACTAGTAATAATTAATACAATTGATTTACTATCCTATGTACAAAATGCTTTGATGGGTCGTTATATTCATATTATTATTCCTAACATGTATAAACCGTAATACATTTTTTTAATATCATGTGAAAATCTTGCACACTTGCCACATTAGGGAGTGGTGGCGGGTTATATCGTACTTCTACCGACTGAACCATAAGATCAAAGCATAAGAAGTCCTCCATTTTTTTTAATTTATAAAATACATATGAGTCCATATTTTTAAATGAAGAAACACTTGTATTTTTTACATACCACCTATAGGCCGTAAGGTTTATCCCTGATGAAACCGGTAAGTAGGCTTTTTTATAAAAAAAATAAATTATAAGCGATACGTAAAACAGTACAAGTGTTTCTTTATTTAAAAATGTGAATACTCTAAAGCTTTAACTAGCAGTTTGGCGCAACTTTCATATGAAAAAATGAAAAAAATAAGTTTGCTATGTTTTTTATTCGCCCAAATCATATGACACTAGTTGCCTTATATCTGAATGCCTTTTAGACTTATTTTCAAAATTATACGGGTTATACTTTTTCAAGTAAACTTCATACAAAATTTGGGTTTGCTATGTAGGTATCTATGAAAGTCCCATCTCTTATTACGTAGTATTTATTTATTCTTTGTTACCATGCACCGACGATGGAAAATATCAAATATACTTATTAATCAATATAGAACAAATCTTAAGTTAGGCACACAGACCCAATGATCTAGAAAAACTAGAGTTTCGGTCATGGGCAGTAAGTTTCCGTAAAAGTTAAAAGCCACACACTGGAAGCGTAGAAAATAAAGATTAGTAGGTAGGTAGGTATATCATCTTAGCGTTCAATGGGTTTAAGTAATGACTCTTGAGTGGCTTTCATAATTCCCTAAGGCAGGGTTATTGGATATTATTGTAAATCCTTAATCCAGTCCTGTCAGTTGCCTCTAGTAGGACCTATTGCTTGGTACGCTTTGTGAGTTTCCCATGCTGCGTGGTGACAGCTCCGTATTAAAAAAAACATAATAAGAAATAGTGACTAATGTAATTCACATAATATGTACCTTAGTACACCATATTTAATTTTATAACTAATCAGTTACATAATAATAACACATATTTTTTAAAGTTTATCCTTTCCACAAATAATTTATAAACTGTTGAACTTAGTCTAAGTATCTTTTCTTTACTAGTTTTTATTTTAGCCTTGCTTATTTAGCATTAGCTGAATTATAAAAAAATCGATATGAATCTGAACTCCGAGTTCGAAAAAAATATATTATGTAAAATTGTAAA
This sequence comes from Calephelis virginiensis, assembly GCA_002245475.1. NCBI lineage: Eukaryota > Metazoa > Arthropoda > Insecta > Lepidoptera > Riodinidae > Calephelis > Calephelis virginiensis. The sequence continues at coordinate 153,797 of NJDC01002829.1, read as the reverse complement.
AGTTTTTAAACATGCCGCCAAATCTAAGTAACCAATGAAAGGCAAGAGTAATTTTAAATCGACCAATAGTAGTGGCGGATTGTGGTGTGACTTCGATGGGACGCGCCCGGGTAGCGAGTGCTCAATTTTTTCTAAGTGTAATTTTGTGAATAAACGGCTCCAAAAGTGCTTATATCGCTAGTATGCAATAATTATAAGTTCGAAATTAGGAATGTATATTTTATCAACATGAATAACAACTCAATACGACTAACAACTTGATAATAAAATGATTAATTGAATCTTCGTTTCCCCCGCATCGTACGATCGAGTCATATAAAAATGTGAGTAATCTCCCCACCTCCAGCCAAACGTCAAACTCCAGTCTTGTGTGTGGTCGTTCTTGAATGTTCAATATTGAGCTGTTCGCGACGTTTCGTAAGATTATACTTGTAAAACGTTAAAGCTTGGTGTTAAAATTAGGGCGTGTGTGTTAAGTGATACAAATAAAATACTACATTAATGGAAATGGCCTTTAACACAGATATATCAACCAAATTGGAGAACAGCAGGTAAGATACCAAGAAACCTATTTGAAACAGTGTGAGAGTCCTTCACCGAATTCTTGTAAATTCCTTGAAATTGTTTAAACGTTGAATTTTGATCAATTTTATTCGTTTAAAATGTTGATTTCGTGTCCACAGGCTGAAGGTACTTAAAGATTTCCTTTCACCTGTACGCATTGACACAAAATTATAAGTTTTTTTTATGCATTATGATGCAATCTTAGCGCAGAGTCAAGCGAGTTGATGCAGTATGTTATTACATTGAACCACGGACTTAGAAAAAGTGTCAGCTTTGTTAAATATAGTATAATTTGCTTTGACTTCATGTAGGTACCTAGTTACAACATCTAAGTAGTTTTACGAGTCGCTTAAAATTCTAAGTAGAAATTGATTAACCTATATCGTACATGAGGATAACCTAAATACAACTGCAAAAGGTTAAAAGAAATGGATTCAATATAAGCAATGTAACATAACCTATACGTACTTAGAATTTTATTCCTAAAATGTTGGTATTTCTAAACCTTGAAACGTGCGATTGTAGTAGCTATTTGAAATAAAATGCTTAATTATAAACAAATTTAGTTGTTGCTAATAAGTAAAATTATTAATGATATCTTTTGTCCTCTAAAGCAGGCAGAGGTGAATTAATATGCTAGTTACTGTTGTCGGAACCAAGACTGCCTATAAATTTTACCCCTGACAATCTTAGGACTAACTTCATTAAATTTTCTGCAAAAGATACATACCTACATCTACATTAATACCAATATGTCTACAGTATGCATATGTCTACTTCTGACTGCATTCATGGGAATAGATAAATAATACCCATACTATTTCACTATCTGATATGACATAGTGAATGAATATACTTATTGTGTAACAATGTTACAATATCACTGTAATAGGTATTAAATTACTATCTATTATTTTAATTGAAAAGTCACATAAAGATGATCTCGGTCAGATATCCTTGTTATGAAAACAAGATAAAAAGTAGTAGTTATGCAAGTAAAACATTGATGATGTTGTTAAAACCTTTTGGTAAGCAACATAATAGAAAGGTTTAAAAAAACAGACAAATTGATCTTGACACATCTACAGTTTATTTTGGTTACTGACTAGCACAGTTAGTATAATAAGAATGATGACAAAACTAAAATTTTTGGGTTGCAAGTCACATACTTCATATTAACAATTAATACTCAAATCTGACTAAGCAATGAAAACTGTCTGTTGAAACATTGAATATATAACATAAACATGTTAAACTTAACCTGTAATGGATTCTTGATGCAGACTTTAGTAACTGTATAAATTGTATTAAAACTAGTATTTAAAGTTGACTTAATACTATGATTCAAAGTAGGTGATGTAATTTTTACCTTAAGCATTCTGTTAACTAAAGTTTAAGAAAATTAGTTGCTGAATGTGTCTTATTTATAAATTGTCTTGTATTGTGTCTTATGTATAAAAAAAATAACAACAAAAATTAGTTTTGCTTTAGCTAACTGGTTTAATATGTTAAAATTATACAGTTTTTAGTAATTGTAATTAAAAGTTAATAATGAATGACATTGACTAATTGTAATTTCAAATGCAAGTATAATATCTAAATATTAATTTGAAAAATGCAAAATTTCCTATAGCCTGTAGAAAATAATTAAAATGTTGTATTGATAATTAAGCATCTTACAATTGCTATCCTAATAATTTATAAGTGTATCTATGGAATACTTTATGCTTATCAAATAAGGTGTAAGGTGGGTCTATGTGATCATAATAGATGACCTAATCAAGTTGCAATGAGTGTTGGAGCACTTCAATCTAAATTCTTTAAATCGCTCCTATCGATCAAGTTGTGTTCATTTGTTCAGCTTTAAACACAGGCTATTTATGACAAAATTACATGCAAAGTAGGTATTTTTTTTTCCTAAATAGGTTTAAAAATTTTAAATTCCAATACCACCAAAATACAAACAGTTAGCTGATCTGACAATAGTGAATGCCTATCCAACGTAAAAAAATACTTTATACCTCTAAACTACAACACCTAAATTGCAATAAGAGTTCTTCTTTTATAAATAAGGCTTTTGATTGTTTTTCACAACTACTTTGCCAATTTCAAGTTAGTTAATTCTTTTACAGTCATTATGTACAAAGTCATGTTAGGTCAGAGTCTTGAGTAAAAGCGGTGGCTTCGTTACTCAAGCTCATTTAGCGAGATTAGGCGGCAGCAAGTCAATACACAATACGCTAATTTCTTTGATGATTTCATTTGTGCACTTTCACTAAACAAAATTATTCTAATTCCCACCTAAATTAACCAATTTCGCTCAATATAAACACGAAATTCAAAAATAATTAAAAAATTACAAACACCTTAATTCACAATGGCGTCAAAACCCTCAACAAGAGTTGTAAACAGCAGGGAGACAAATACCTAATAATAATTAAAATCTGTCAAATTAGGAAAATGTAATCTTTACTTTACACAATGACCTACATTAATGCATGCTAAACAAATTCACCTTCAACTAAGTTGTAAGTGAATTTACAATTCATGATACTTCTAACAATAATATTCAAGATCACTATGCTTTGTTGATGTTCGATGTTAAAGCAAAATCAATTGATACATTTATCTTACAAGTACCGCTAAGATGATTTATGATATTCAAGTTATAATCTTTTAGCAACAATGTTACGTTTGCTATCTTTATAATTACAAGAAATGCTGAATGTGTTTCTTAGTGTTAAACTCGAGGACAGCTTGTCTGATTTGGTAACTTTTTTAAAAAGTTTTCATTAAGGCACAAGAAAGGTTTTAAAAAGAAATACTAGGGAAGTTGCAAGAATAACAAGAAAACTATATAAGTTTTCCCATAAATAATAATTGTTGTTAGCTGTCAATGTCAGGCACAATGAAGTATGCTGGCTATATAAAAATAAAATGAATATATTACGTATTGTAAGTGTTGAATACTGGCTTAATGTGCTCTCGACGTTGGACTTTTCATTCCCTGGTGAACACAGAGATAACAGTAATACTGAGATAACTACCATGATAAAATACAAGCCTATTAAATATAGTAACTTGTAGCTAATATCATTTACCATACTCCAGATCACCTGTAACTAAACTACATTTATACTTGTCAAGCTTACAACAGTTGTTTTTAGGTTAATGTATTTGGTACTTAGGTATTGCAATTTGTTTCTCTAATTTCCAGAGCTTGTCAATATAATATGCCAATCTAAATATTTATCTCTTTTTGTTATTATTTAATAATCTATAAGGCAATTAATAAAAATAAATGATTAAAAAGTAATTATTAAGTAAAAACATGTAATGTTAAACATTAAACATTAGTTAGGTTAGGTAGTTCAATAATATTAAAATTCCAGTTATTCATTTCTTTAGTCTTAAATCTGTATTGTGCAAGTTGATTTATGTCAATTAATTATTCACAATTTCCCCACATAAAAGTGAATTGTTCTATTATTTCGGTATGTACTAGAGCTGAAGATGTTTTATCATCAAATATTTACTATTTACTCAATCATATAAATGTAAGATAATTATCATTTAGGTCTTTTATATCTACTATATTTTCATGCACTGAAATTAACACTACAACTATGTCTCATTGCTTTATGCATAATTTTCTTTATTTAAATGTTTATTCATTTATTATTAACGGCCAATGTTAATAATGTATCTCAATCTAATGGATTTCAAGCAATCTAGATAACTGCGTATCCGGTGGCCTATCCCATACCTAATTGCCATATTTATCCTGTCCACAGATATGTTATTGGCAAGCGATAACATAAAAATGGATCAAAATATCAATCTTGGACAGCAAGTTTTGGATTAGGATTGATTATTAATATTGGCCGTTAGTTGTCAATCCTACAAGTTAGGTTATTATGCTATAAAAATATACTGTCCTTGCGTGGTGCTACCTAAATTTTAGCTTTAATGTAATGAAAAATATTCTGCAGAAACATTGTTAGCATTATATTATGTATTTTTAACATCGGTAGATACCTAGTAGTAGTTGAAGTATTATTCGATTCTAGTTTGTGCTACAAACAATTTCTTATAGATCATTTTATGAATGGCTACTATGACTCAAAGCTATGTTGTGCTATGCTATAAATACTAGTGGCTAGAGTTAGCATCTCACATTATCTGTATTGGCTTAGCAGTGTTCAAGCAAATTTAAACAAATCCTACATCACAAGATTTCAATTATTTCTAATTGAAATGATCCCTACACAGTTATTAGAAGACTTTTTTAGTTATATTAGAAGTGGTCAATAATATAGGTACACAATAAAAGTGTTTGTGCCAACTACAAATTTTGTATTTGTAATCCACAAAATTTTTATGCACTTTAAAAAGCGGGATATGTGTGTAATAAAGGAACACAAAAAAGAACTACATGTAAAACACATAAAATTACTTCTGTTAATTTGCAAATGACAAATCCTTTGCCTTATATCTAACATTATAAGGAGTCTATTCTTTTTTTAGACTTTTTTAAAATTTATAATATGAATACATTTAAGTACGTAAACATTTTTATACAGGAAAACATTATAATGATACATTAAGATCTTTAGATGTAATTTAATACAATATAAACGAATCAGCCCAGTAGTAATGGTTATGATACTTCATTACAAATCAAAATAATAACAAAGAATAATGTTTAAGTGATTTATGGGTCTAGTTACATAATAGATACTTATTAAATTTAACAACTTTAACACACATTTTACTGCTATTGAAATAAGTGAATGAAATTTGTAGAAACTTTTACTTTCATTTGGTCTTTTAGGTAACATTGTTCTAAATAATTTTAAATTATCTTAACCTGATAAGTACTGCTCACAATTTAAGTAATTTTCAAATTAGTTTTAACGTAAACTTGACTAGTTTAATGTCAACATTTTTGAGGTCTTTTAAAGATATATATTATCAAATCAACTTACTGCAACTTAATCGCAACTAAAATTCTGATACGGATGGTTATTGATATCAGCTCAAACCCAAACTCAAATTGATATCAGTTTGTATAGTTTTTTTGTATATTAGAGGTCAGGGAATGAGCATACAACTCTCCTGATGATAAGAGACATCTGTGGCCTATATACTCCATAGACGTCAGGCCAATTGTGCAAGTCTACCATTAAATATAAAAAATATCAACTCAGTCAATATAACCTACTCATAGATTGTAATCAATTTGAGTGTTGAACAATCTTCCACTTGTCCAGTTAAGTGCAATGAAAATCTTTGCAATTACAATGTAAAAGCCTTTCAGATGAGAGAAAATCCACATAAGTTATATAACCATGATAAAATCCAAATTTTGATTAAGGACATGTGAACTGTAAAATTATGACAATTAATGAAATGAATATTTTCAAATAGTATGTTGTTACTAAATCTATAGTAAATGATAAAAAATATTAAGACTGATTTCTGATTTTTAAAGTTCAATAGTCAAAGTCAAAAAGAGCAGATTGTTTTCTTGATAACAAGAAATTTATTTCACATATAGACAGAAAATATGATAATGCTTGGCTATCTTAACCCCTAAACGAAAAAACTAAACTGGCAGTGACAGTGTGAGAACAGGAATATGTGTAAGGCAGTATCAAAATGGTTGTGTAAAAAATAGGTATTAAGATAAAATAATTCTAAATCAATTTGCTTATATTTTGTTTCTCTTGTTTCAGGAACACTCTCAGAAAAATAGCTCGACATGATGATACTGAATTCTCAAAGCAGAGCATCTTGAATGATATGGAAAAGTTTGTGAAAATGGTCAACACCATGGACGACACTGTATTGGTTCCAAGTAGGCTTATGAACTTGCCACAAGAGGGAGATGACGATCCGTTCAGTTTATTCAGTATGCTGAATGAACTGAAGACTGAATTGCTATGGGCTGGTGATGTAGACGATCAAGCTGAGAGAGGAAGACGAATGTGTGATATTAGTGACACAGAAAGTGATGCTTCTAGTGCAGCAGGTGACTCTGGAATAGATGGTGAGGATGACAGAGAATCAGCCGCTCGAGCAGCGGCTGCATGTCGGCGACACTTGCGAGGTCTCCGACACTGTCTCCGCACGCTCACAGCAGCTGCTGCACATCTCACGAGGTCGTATCAGGAAGAAGTGGGAGCGCCTGTGTAATCTGTAGACACCTGTGATTTTTGCCTGTCCCATGCATTTGTAAATATAGGTTAAACAGCCCACACTGTAAATATAGGTTATAGGGCTGGGCTTGTTTGGGATTTTTTAAGTTATGTCCGTGGCTATTTAATAAATTTAATTTCCAATATTTCTTTTCTTTCATTTTTTATCCTTTTGGTTGAATAATATGGTCAAGTACTTCAACACTACTGTGGATACTACTACTACTATGGATTTACTCTACCTTCACAACTTCAGAGTGACATAAAAGAACTTTGACTTAACAATATACTGTATTCTAGTATTAAGATACAACAACAGGTTTGGATAGAACAATCAGTATCCCTTATAGTCCAGTAAAAAGTTAAATGAAACCATGATCTGACCAGTTTTGGCGCAATGAGTAAAAATGTGTTCATTAATTTTCTATAAATTTTAAAGAAAGAAAAAATTTCGCCCCAGACAGGATTTGAACCTGTAACCTTTCGTTCCGTTATTAAGGTATTTTAAAAAAAGGCATTTTTCAACCCTTTTTTATTTTTTTCATCCGTTTCCCCTTAATTTAAATCAAAATTTCTTTCATAATATTATTTAAGTATTAATAAACACATTTTCCTCATTGCGCCAAAACTGGTCAGATCATGGTTTCATTTAATTTTTTACTGGACTATTATGTAAACTTCTCATTTAGTACATACCATTAGTGTCTGCGGCTTATATTTCTTACCACGAAAAGCCAGCCTTTATCATGATGATTACCACAAAAACCTGACTTTTAGCTTAGCATTTAATTTTCAATAAAAAATGGGCTTAAATATCAAACCGGTGATTTTAAATTGTTATACATATATTCTCACCGAGCTCTTCGCAATGAGGAGTATTCACTCTCCTCATGTGTGCAGTAAAACTGAAAAAAAATTTACAAAATGCCAATGAAAGTGACTACTTGTACTTAAGATAATCACGTTCACTAATAATTCTTTCCAAAATGGATAGCTGACATCAATACAAACAAAAAATAAACTGAGACAATAACGCGTAAAGTGTCACATTTCGAAGATATGAGCTCCCAAAGTTGTAACTTAGTAAAACTGTCTAAGCCCCGTAAAGTCGTAACCTTTAATAGTAGAATTTAAGTTGTTTTTATCTTCGTAACGTGACACTTAACGAGTTTTTTCCAAGAATATTTTTTATTTGTGTTGATATTAGCTATCCATTTTTGAAAGAATCATCAGTGATTTGAAAAAAAATTTCCAACCAGTAGGTAAGCCAAAATCTTCACAGCCCTTTGGCATTTTCTGCAAATCAAAAGCGGCAACACTGAATTTTTCATTAAAATGTTAAAATCTTTGATTTTTACAAAGCTAGAAAGATCTAAAGAATGCCATACTTACTTAAATAGATAGGTAGGTACTACAAGAAACACTCAAATTCGAAAATACAGATATCTGTTTATCACAAAAATGCACACATCTGGAATCAAACCCGAGCCTCGTGATTAATTATGATCAATGTCTATTGATAGATTGCAATAAAAAAAGTTAAATACTATGTTAATTTTACAAAAGAGAGCCATAAGGGCAAATTTGTAACCTAGGCCCAAGAGTTTACCTGAGAGAAAAGTTCAAAGAAATCAAAATTCTAATTGTAGCATTTCAGTATATCTTTGAAAATTTAATGTATGTTCAAAGAAATTCAATTCATTTAAATGAAATTGTGTTAGGTAGGTAGGTATACACTGTGTCAATACAAGGAATAAAAATAATCTTGCTGTGCATGTGTCTCGTCTCCACAGAGTAAGCCATTCTTTCGTGGGCCAATGTATACAGTTCTACAATAAACTTCCCAATTATATGAAAGAACTTCCAATTAATAAATTTAAGAAATGTGTCAAATTTAAATTAAATGAAAAGGGTTATTATAACATTGTTGAATATTTAGCTGATAAGTCGGCTTGGGATTAATTGCTCCTTATGCCAATCTCTTATAAATATAATGTATCATTACATTTATTATTGTAAACATATTTTAAAATAAGAAAAAAAGACAAGCCCGCTGAGTTTCTTGCCGGATGTTCTCGGTGTGAGGCCGCGTTCCGATCCGCTGGTAGATTTGTTATTGAATAGACGCGTCACAGGTGCCTCTTGTGGGTTTACGTGAAATAAAGATAATTTATTATTATAATTACCTGAGAGTTTCTATGTTTCATACTTAGTAAAAGATAATAAAGCTAACCAGCGCTTACTTGAAATAAATAATACGTGCAGTAGCGATAAATTTTCGCTAATTTTAACAATTAGCCAGGTAAAAATTGGTGATAACATCGAATGACCTTGCAGCGAACACAACTACAGTCTAAATATGAAACAGCATGGAAACTAGCTGTGTATATGTGATGTGCCTAGCTTGCGTAAGGCACATCACATAAACTGGAGCATTGACGAGGTTCAGGGGTTTTAGCGGTGCAGCAGTAGCGAGTACCGCATTAAGACGGTGTTGTCAGTTGTTTGTTTCCGCCATCTTTCTAAAAATACAACTAGCAAATTTGTCTTTAGCTGGAATAAACCGACGCCATGAGATTACTTTTATTATTTTTAACGTACCTGATCAATAGAACTGATTAAGAAAATTAGGTACAACCCAATTGCTTGAATGCAATGGGTATTTTATACACTAAACTTAATTTTCATACTGGTTCTTATTTGTACTGTAATACTACTACTTCATAAGATTTCGTAGTAAATTGGACTTAACTGATTGTTATCCTGATTGAGTTGATGATATAAATTTATCTTTTTAAAAAGTAATCCCACCTACGACTAGCCGAAGACCCACAATGTGATAGGTGGCAAGCCTATCGTCAACCGGGCACATTTCCAATCCAGAGTAACGTTTGGAAAAACCCGGGGATATGGGCGTGAAGATACTTAAAAAGTGAAAAAAAAATATTGAAGATTAAATTACCTCTCATGTTAGTTTAGTATATTACATATGTAATTTTAGATACTTCTGAACACATTACTAGCGGATTAATAACATTTATCCGATAAAACGGTTTATTGTTTGCTATCAACTAAATGTTAATAATTCGCTAGTATCTATTGTGTTCAAGAGTACCTAATAGAGTAAAATACTCGATCCCAATTTCGAATATTGCATGAATCAAGATTCAAAGGTAACCCTACAGGTCCGCTGTGTAGAATAGACCATCTGCCTGTATTTCTGTTTTTTTATGATATTGGATGGCAAACAAGGAGACGGATTTCCTGATGGTAAGAAATTCACGCCGCCTAGAAACGGTGGTGGAAAGATTCATTTTCAGTGAATTTAACAACATACATACCTAAACATGTAGTAAAATTTAGATTCAAAATAAATAATTTTCTTACATTAGGTAAAACGTGTAAATGACAGGGCAACCCTTTGTAACTGGGGTCATGTCACGACGTTAAATGTGGTATTAACTATTAGGTACCTATTTAACATTACAAAGTGTTATTATTTTAACAATCGCGTCTGTGGTCTAGAGATCAGGTGTTGGCGTTGTCTTTATGTTCGATTCCCGGGTCGAGTTAACTCAACATGTTTTTTTTTCCAATTTTCTGTAAAAACATTATTGCTCCTTATTGTATAACTGACCGATTGGATGTAGATTTCATCACATTATGTGACTAAAGGTACCTTCAGTTAATCGTGATTATATCACAAATCATCAATATATTATATCATCAATATCGATATCTTCTTTTTTCACAATGCTTAACCTCGAAATTACGTTTTTACTGGGCCTAAAATAAAGCCACCTTTAAAGGATAGCGCCTATTTGAACGGGCAGGAACGGGGCTCATCGCAATGCAATGATCCACCTAGATCGCTTGCATACATTTTGTACGGAGGAACGCCCACTGTGCCAGGCGGCTTTTTGGAGGGGGTGAAGCAAGCACGCAGCACCCCTTGCGCCTCGAGTCGCACTTGCAGCGTCCATGCATTAACAAGTACAAAACCCTGGTCCACGCGTTAAGCTCATGTACAATAAGCAAACGAAATATCAAACCCCCTTACAGTTCTTTGAAAGGAATGTACGGAGATCAGATGTTTCGTTTGCTGACTGTACGTGTACTTACATAATTTCATAATGCATATTCGTGATGTCAAAGATAACGTTGTTTGTTATCTCGGTGATAAAAAATAGGAAGAAATACGTTGTGTAGTTTTGCGTGCTCAATCTGAAACATAGATTGAGATAGTAAATTCAGATGTAATGACCTGTGGACTATTGATACTTAATAAGTAAAATGAATTAATGAACACTTAATTGTGGACAAATAAAAATACTTTAAAACCTTAGTGTAATATAGCTAAGAACCATCTCGATTACGTTAGTCTTGAAACTATATGAACGCATCAAAATCTGTGCATCTGTTCAAAAGTTAAGGCGCATTTTCATTGGTCGATAAGGCCCGCATTCGGGGTGCGGGAGATTTCTGTAACGCATGCCATAGGGCCCGCAAAGAGTTTGTCGTTTTCACTGGTCGTCAGATCCCGCATACGGGGTGCGGGTGATTTCTATAACGCATGCGATAAGGCCCGCATGCGGGGAGCCATTTTCACTGGTCGTTAGAGCCCGACAACTATTGTACAATAATTATAAAAAAATATACTCAATTAGATAAATAGGTACTGCTCCGGGCTCCTTAGCAAAATAGACCATCTGCCTTCTTGCCAGTTCGCTCGTAAAAAGTGAGCATAGGATTACCGTCACTAATACCGTGGCTTTTGACCGCCTCATTGGTCGAGTAGCTAGCTTGCATGCAACTACACCGATCAACTGCGAGGCTCAGGTTCGATTCCCGCCGGTGGCAGCCATTTGTGTGATGAACATGTCTGCATTTCCGGTACTGGGTGTTTATTAAATTTATTCTGGTATCTATTTAAGTATTTCTATCTATTAGTATCGTTGACTAACACCCATAACACAAGAATATAAAGAATATAATTTGCTAACTTTGGGGTTATATTCAATTTGTGTAAGTTGTACAGGGATATTTATTTATATTTACTTATTATTATTCTGACAAGGTGGTAGAGTTTCGCAGCGACTCGCCCGGATTGGTAGGGTTACTCTTCAATCTCGATATTATGCGAATTGGAAATTGAAATCGTGTATTATGTCATTTTACACTGTACCTACCTACTAGCGGATTATTAACAAATTAATTTAATGAATTCCATAAAATAACTTATTGCTTACTATTAACTACTTAAATGTTAATAATTCACCAGTGTTATGTTCAAGAGTACCTAAGTTACACGATTCCAATTTCCAATATTGCATAAAAAGTGCTTTAGGAACTGTAACTCTTTTTTTAAACCTTTTTTAAGAGGACTAACGTCGCTAAAGCGATTACGTCAGCCCTATCGGACCTATCATATTACTATATCTAACGAAAGAATGAGAGGCATGGCTGCTCTAGGCTACTTTTACCAAATCTGTACACGTCAAGTGCCGACTCTGGCCCTGGAAGAGTAACTCTTAGTACTCTACCTCCATCTATCTATTTTGTCACATAATAAAGTTTACACATACAATAACCTAACCTGTAGGGTTATTGTTGAATATCCCATTTAACCGTGTTGGTCCAGGCTCCTTTGCAGAAAAGACTATCTGTCTTCCTGCCAGGCAGCTCCTAAAACGTGAGCTCCGGCTTACCGTCACTAACACAGTGACATCTTACTAGGTGGTCGAGCTTCGCAGCGACTTGATAGTCGGTAAACTTACCTTTGCTTGAGGCCTAACATTCCAGCCTCAGCTAGGCAACGCACCAGTAACACTTTTAATGACTATAAGCGGCCTGAGTTTTTTACCGTCAGCAGTTCGTCTACTTGTTTGCTTTAAAAAAAATCTCGATTTCAAACAAATTGAATATTGCGGAATAATGTCATTTTGTAGTCTGGAACACAATAGTAGCGATTTATTAACATTTATTTACAGAAAGAAGCTTAATCCTATTTAATAATTAATAAATGATTGTTTACTATTAACTAAAAATTAATAACTCGCTAAAGAAATGACACAAATTCGATTTTAATTTACATGAAATCGAGATTCAATAGTAACACTACTGATTGAATCAAACACGAGGCGCCAATATTAGATATATACAGGAGAAAACATCTGTATACAGTACCTATATACCTAGGCAGACAGGTAATCCTATTTGTGACCTTTTCGCAAGGTCAGATGTATTGAATCATGGCATAAAACTTATTACCTACTTATTTCGTAATATGACTTATTCTATTACGTTGACTTTGTTTTCCCGTTTGCGTGTTAGCTATTGTTTAAATGGGAATTTCGACTATTGGTCAATCATTATTTCTCACATTTGGTTATTACAGAGGAAAATATACGAATATTTAATCACCAAGTGAGCGCATCAAATTTGGACTTATTCATTTAACTCGAAAATGCGTACCAATATTATAAATGCGAAAGTCTGCTTGTCCGTCTATTGATCTTTCACGACTAAACTGCTAAACCGATTTCGTTGAAATTTGATCTGCATATAGCTAAAGACCGATGTTCAAATATAGGCAACTTTTTTTTCAAAATGCAACCCCCAAAATGACTACAAGAGGGGATGAAAGTTTGTATGAAAATCGTTACTATTCTACGCTGACAAAGCCGCAGACAAATAACTAAGTAGGTAATAATAAGTATACAAATTGTGTGTCAAGTTGTTTGTCCGCGATGGACTCATAAACTACTTAAACGATTTTAATCAAATTTGCACTCTATGTGCAGTTTTATCCAATTTGAAAGATAGGATGGAAGTGCGTTTCAATTTAGCAGGTAACAGCTACTAGGTATATAAAATACCTATTTGAAATGATTACCCTGAAATCTTTATGCATTTAAATTTTGAAACTAGACAAGTTTACTATTAACTGCTGGATAAGTAAGTGCCTACCTGCGGCTACAGATAGCTTTTTTTCTCTTTATTTCGGGACTTTAGTTTACAGTGGTCATGTCAGTCAGCTTACAATCTGTTTTTTTGTTTTCTGATTTACCTACCGACGGTTCCTACCTCCTATCTACATTAAAAAACATATTAAGCAGCAAATCTCCCAGATTGGTACAGACTTGCTATTCTTCCCGCTATAACTTAGGTGCTCGCCACTGTTGTGTTCCGCACTGAAGGGTAAAGTAATCATGGCATATTACATATGATACATACGAGACTTGCATACGATTGAGATATTGTCGCACCATTTATGGTAGCAATATATATCTCTTAGCATTTTGAGAGCCGCGTGCTTATTCTCTATCCTAGAACAGAATATACTTATCCTCTGTATCTATAATCGCCTCTGTGGTCTAGCGGTCCGGGTGTT
>NJDC01002829.1:87138-119767 GCA_002245475.1 Calephelis virginiensis | reverse complement strand
CGTATATAGCAATTATCGTACAAAGAATGTACGAATTATTTGGACTTTGTACTTAGCTTCTTAGCCTTGTAGAGTTGAAAATATAATCTTTGTCAAATGATCTTTTAGAAGAGGTAACCGCTATACGGATGTGACGACCCCATCACATGCTAGTTGAACTGACTACTTTTTTATAGGAAAACTAGCTGTCCCGGTGAACTTCGTTCCATCCGTTCAGTTTGTATGGGGAAAAATGAAGTAATGTTTTTCTCATTCTCCATGCGATTTCCCCAGTATTTTCTCTTCAGAAGAACTTTCTTCTGACAATAACTCAACAAAAAAACAAATCCAAATCCTGAGCCAAATCGGTTGTCTTTTGGAAGTTATGCGATTACTAAGACATTTAGCAATTCATTTTTATATTATAGATAAATAACACAGTAAAATGACACACAACTCAAGTGATGCTAAACGCTCTATATCAAAGATGTTCTAAGTATTACGTAGTACTTATATACTCTTTGGTACTAAGTTAGAAGAAGTCTAAGATATGCTTCTGTGGAGTTACAGCTTTAAAAATCTTTACCAGTGCGAATAATGAAACAATTACCAATAAAACTTCTTATTTATAGCAAGTGGAATGGTCACTTAAGGCACTATGCGTAACAAATAATATGCCAAATCGCCCCCAATCTAAAACTAGACCTTCGAGAATGGATATTAACAATACCTACTATGAATACTTATTTAAACTACAGAATCATAAAATTCTTTAGGTAGTAACTAAGTTTGGAATCCAAATCACTACTAAATAAGTAAATTCAGCTTCATAGAAATTGAAGTTAAACGCCCCCTCTACCTAAAATCGGATCTTAACAAGACATCCCTATCTTATTATATAAAAACATATCCCCATTCGCATTGGTTAACGTATCATGCCTGAATAGATGGACCAATTTTACAAAGAGTATATAAATACTAAGTAAATGTCTGCATTTCCGGGTCTGGGTGTTTATTAAATTTATTCTGGTATCTATTTAAGTATTTCTATGCATTATAATCGTTGACTAACACCCATAACACAAGCATATAATTTGGTAACTTTGGGGTTAGATTCAATTTGTGTTACTTGTCCAGGGATATTTATAATTTATTTCTAGCCGTCAGAAACAAATTTTGTAAAGCTAATTAAGTCAGAGTTTATTTCACAGTACGCGCTTAGTAAAATAAAAAGACACGCTATTTTTCATGCGGATATCTTTTAAGTACTAAACACGGTCTAATTTTTAACACCCATTTTAGTATGACCTTTTATTTACACGCTGTATAAGCAAAGAGTATATAAATACTACGTAATAAGAGGCGGGACTTCCATAGATACATAGCAAACCCGAATTTGTATAAAGTTTACTTGAAAAAGTATAACCCGTATAATTTGAAAGTAAGTCTAAAGGCATTCAGATATAAGGCTACTAGTGTCGTATGATTTGGGCGAATAAAAAACATAGCAAAGTTATGTTTCTTATTTTTTGATATGAAAGTTGCGCTAAACTGGTGTAAGATCTAATTTAAGTTGCAATTTTACTCATTCCTTTTTATTGTCAGCTCAGCTAGTTTTTTTTTGTTTAGGTTTTGGCCTTCACGTTATTATTTTGCCATTAGTATTTTTTTTTACGATATTGGAAGGCAAACAAGCAGGCGGATTTCCTGATGGTAAGAAATTCACGCCGCCTAGAAACACCAAAGGTGGTAATGGTGCGTTGCCAACCTGAGGCCGGGGTGTTAGGACTCGAGCAAAAGTAAGTTTACCGGCTACCCTACCCTCCAAACCGGAACACGTCATGACGTTATGGCGGCAGGAATAGGTAAAGCATTGGTACCAATCCGGGTGAATCGCTGCGAATCTCTACCACCTAGTCAGATGTCTCGGTGTTAGTGATTGTAAGCCTATGCTCGCCTTTAACGAGCTGCCTGGCAGGGAGGCAGATGGTCTATTCTTTACTCAAGCTCATATAGTGAGATTTGGCGGCAACGGGGAAATACACGATACGCTATTTTCTTCGTGATTATTTCATTTGCGCACTTTCACTGAAAAAAATTGTACATAATGTCACCAAAATTGACTAATGTCACTCACAATGTTTTTCATGAAATTCAATACTTATTAAAAAACTTCGACCATCTTTTCTCACAATGGCGCCAAAAATTTCGCTCAGCTATTTAATAACAGATAGGTAATAAGTTAATAACAGATAAATAAATATCCATAGACAAATAACATTAATTGAATTTCGCTCCAAAATCAGCTTCAAAATTAAATGCTTGGTCTATGGGTGTTATTCAACGATAATATGCATTAAATAAGTACAGTATGCATGCCTAACTGGCCACTGAAATCAATTTAAATATTTCAATTTGCACAATTTAATAATCTGTCCTCTTAACTGGATCCTATATAATTTAAAAAAATATGATAACAGCAACAACAATGTTCAAAAACTTCGATCAAATGTTAGCTTAAGTTATTCACATATTTGTGGTCTCGTGAGAAAAATTCTTCTGAATCCATTAAGGTGTCTACCTCACTGTCCGACATGACGTAAAACAATACGTCAAACTTCGCGAACATTCCACCCTGCAACGAATCGTTTCAACTTTCAAGTTAGACGCAAGCGCAGTTGTACTCTGTGGACTACGCAACTGCGAATCATGACCATCCGTTGAGGTTCTTTCTAGGGTTGCTACATATGTGGAATACTTACGTAAATACGTTTTTGTAATAAGCTTGCTAATCGTTGAAAGAAAGTTCTAGAGCTCACTTGCCAGTCCCACTTACATCTTGCAAAATTAATTAATAAATTAGCTGGTATTTCGGTAACTTCGCGACGCATCTACAGCGTCATTACGGTCTGCCAAATAGGTACGTCCACAATGTTAACAATTTCTCGTTAATTTTATTGTTATTCCCATTATATAAAAACGAAACGAAATTTCGAAAATAGCAATACCACAAAAATTTCGTATGAAAAATAATTGTTAAGTGGTAATTGTAATTATTTATTCATCTGGATTTATTTCGCATGAAA
Source organism: Calephelis virginiensis (assembly GCA_002245475.1). Lineage (NCBI taxonomy): Eukaryota > Metazoa > Arthropoda > Insecta > Lepidoptera > Riodinidae > Calephelis > Calephelis virginiensis. Next base: position 116,702 of record NJDC01002829.1, on the reverse strand, counting down.
TTGCGTTTCGTACGGAATTATTCCGAACGTACGTGGCGGACCTAAGACACTGAAGAAGTCGAAGTAAGTCTTGACGAAGTAAGTCAAATAACAGCTAAGTAAGTATCTTTAACACCTACTTACTTTTTCAGGTTACTAGTGGAATTGGCTCTACTTTTTTATGTAAAGCAATTATGCCGATTCCTTGATGGTAGGAAATACATTCGCTCATAGACACCAAAAGTGGCAATGATGCGTTGCCAAACTGGAGAAGCGAAGCCATTTATGTGTTCTTACGTCCTGGTTACCGTTTGAGCTGAAATTTTAAATGTGTAAACCATCGAATAGTAATACATGGAGATGGTCTGATTACGGAACCGGAAGATAGCCATCAGTGGCAGATCCAAGGGTGTGCGTCATGCGGTCATTCTCATGATCTTCCCTGGACTAGGGTGAAGGTAGGTAGTGTTAGACCTATAACATTTTTTACGATTTTTTATCAAATCTCATTAATTAAAAAAAATAACAACCTATTAATTGGCAACAACCAATAATAGTAATTACTATCGGCTAAAATGGCGACAACTCGAAAACTCTCTAGTTTTAGTAACTAGGTACAGCCAATAATTATCGAGTAGGTATGGATGCTTTAGTGGTAGCAGAGTTAGAATATTTAAAAGTCGATTTCTAATTTAACAGGAAAATAACAATTTCCTAGCTAAAAAGTATCTTAAAAAAATAATATGTATTCCTGATACAACTGAAACAATTTCCGGTGAACGTATTCATTGAAGTCGACAGCACACATATTTCTAAGATTTGCCATTTTCTTATTTAAAAAATTAGAGTTAAATAAACTTTATACGAAAGACTTTCCAATTAATAAACTTAAGAAACGTGTTCATTGAAATTATATGAATAAGATTATTATACTATTTCTGAATATTTAGCTGATCAGAGCGCTAGGGATGAATTGCTCCTCATGCCAATTTCTCATAAATAAATATCCCTGAACAAGTTACAGAAATTGAATCTAACCCCAAAGTAAGCAAATTATATGCCTGTGTCATTGGTGTTAGTCAACGAAACTAATACATAAAAAAACCGAAATAGATATTAGAATAAATTTAATAAACACCCAGACTCGGAAATGCAGACATCTAAATGTTCTTCACACAAATGCCTGCCCCCGGCGGGAATCGAACCCGAGCTTCGTGGTTAATCGTTATAGTTAGGCGTGTACGCTAGCCACTTGACCAATAACGTATAATTACTTTAATTATTGTACAAACATTTTAAAATAATAAAAAAGACATGCCCACTAGGCTTCTTGCCGGATCTTTTTAGTGTGTGGTCGCGTTCCAGTCGGAGTCGGAGGTAGATATTAGTATTATACAGACTCGTCGCAGGTACCTTGTGTGAAATAAACTAATTTCTAATTCCAAATAAACATATTTAATTGGCAATTTCCTGTCAAAAAAATGTATACGTACTATGGCGTGACAAAATAGGCAAAATAGTGCGCTATGAATGAATTGGACTTAATGGAAGCCAAAACCAACAAATATATATAGCTCCACATAAAACACACCACTAAACCGTTTTATTAGCACCAACAATACACACACTACTGAAAAATCGAATTTCTAATTATATTTAACAGTTTGGGAGTGCACCTTTATTTTTGAAAAGACTCAGAAAGAATGGTTTCAATAGGGAAATGTGCTAACTTCAATTTAATTTTATTTTGATCCCTATTAACAGATTATAATTCGAAATTACTAGTGGGATGATGATAAAATGTATGTGGGGCCATCTCGGTATCATTTGCTGTCTTTCGAAAAAAATAAATATCAAATCGCGATGTGAAATTAAAGAGGTGGGGTCGGTTTTAGCAGTTTTATTGCACTTAAATAGTAAATATATATTACATACAAAATAAGATCACACAGTAAAAGTCTACAAAGGTTTTTTGGGTAAATTAGAATTTTTAGAGTTTTTAACCTTTTTTAAATGGAGTTTTGGCGCCATCGAGAGAAAAGATGGTCGAAGTTTTTTCATAATTATTGAATTTCTTGTTAATATTGAGTGAAATTAGTCAATTTTGGTGGCATTTTGTACAATTTTGTTCAGTAAAAGTGCACAAATGAAATAATCATAAAGAAATTAGCGTATCGTATATTTTCTCGTTGCTGCCAAATCTCGTTACATGAGCTTGTGTAAAAAGGCCACCGCTTTACCCAAGAGCCTGATGTGACTTATTGACGACTTAGGACTGATGACTAATTAAAATTAATTGAAATTGAAATAAAATTTGATGCAAATTTTTACTTGACTAATGGCTAAATACTAACGTGAAGGCCAAAACTTAAAGAAAGAAAGAAAAGAAAACTTTTTTAAAACACCTATTCAAGTTTTATTGCATGATACATTTTGACAGTAGTTAGACCAATTACTTAAAATTTTATAACGCGATTGGTGGTTACGAAGAAAAATATATTTTATATCCATAAAATGGGTAATTTCTTAAAAAATAAATTACTTAGGTACTAACGTTATTTCAACAAATCCTTAATTAATCTTTAAAAAATGTTGAAATTTTGTAATGACATGATATTTGATTTTAATGTTCTTAATAAATAGTTAATACGGTCCTGTATAGGTTATTATTATACTCTTTGAATACGATAAAATATCAAAATATGCTTTTAAGTCAAATCGACAATTGTTTGTTTAAAACTTTGACGTTTTTATGTCAGTATACCAAATGGTATACTGAAATAAAAACGTCAAAGTTTACTCATAACTCACTCACTAATAATTAATGCTACCTAACGAAATTTCATGTTGTTTAATGGAATATAAAGATAATAATTATGTTTTTAAAAATTAAAATGACTTTGGCAAACCTCCGAAGTGATGACGTCATATTCCATAGAATCTACATGTTCAATATTTAATAATAACGGACCTAACTTTGACTAACCCTCGAAATATGATTCTCAGAAGCAAAAGCTGGATATCGCCCTAGGTAGCCATAGGATTTAAAATTCTAAACATTATGCTATCGAATATGGGCTTATTTAACGCCTGGAATCGTAGGTACCTATGTACCTACCAAATTCCTCCCAAAAAATGTCATAAATACCAAAGCAATTTAATTACAGCTTGTAGTGTTAAAACAACTTAAGGTAATAAAATTAAAAAATAGGAAACAAAATTAACGACACAATTTTTGATTTAACAATGTACGAATGAAACATGTTTATTGGCACAATATGGCATAATGTTCAATAGTTCCGGAGCTACGATTTAACACTTCGGAATGAAAAAAATACTAAACAATATATTTATTCTTATTACTTAAGTTAGTTCCGAGTAGACAATGGTGTTGACTCTGATGTTCACAAACTAAACTCACTTTAGATGCATGCTATCTTTTTCAAATGAAACAAAAACAAAAGAGATGGAACAGCTTAGACATGTCAGATTGGTCCGAACGTGTTTTTTATTTTCCGAGTGATAGATTACACCTTTGTAGAAATGTCATGTACAGACTAACACAGCACTAAAAGTGTTTTGTCTTTTTCTATTTCTTTCATTGAAAGAAGATAGCGATAACTTAAAATTTGTTTAGTGAGTGCGCTACAAAGCTACCACTATTATGCTTCCTTCCAGGCAGCTCGTAGGAGATGGACCAAAAAGACAGCTAATGGTAGAGCTTCGTTCTGTAACACATTCGGGTAGGGATCCACCGTCTTACTTCGTCCTGCCACCATGACGCGCCATGTTCCGGTCTGGAGGGTATGGTAGTCAGTACACTTGCACAATCGGCCCAACACCTTTGACACAAACCTAACCTGGTAACGCACATATAACGTCTATGGTATCTATGGGCCCGATTATGCCTTACCACCAGAAAAACCGTGTGCTTGTTCGCTATTTTATTACATTAAAAATATATAACTTTAATATACAAAGCAAAATCAGAGCCTTTACTATGAGTTTACTGCGCTATACTCGATAGCGTTTCCGTAAAGCATTCGTATGAAAATATTTAATCAGCTCCCCTACTGGTAACTAAGAGAACTAAATTTTCAAACCTAAATAGCTATAGATTTCGAAACATAAATTCTTCTTTGTTTAGGTTTTGGCCTTCACGTTAGTATTGAGCCATTAGTCAAGTAGAAATTTGCATCAAATTTTATATCAATTTCAATTAATTTTAATTAGTCATCAGTCATAAGTCGTCAGGAAGTCATGTCAGGCTCTTGGGTAAAGCGGTGGCCTGTTTACTCAAGCTCATGAATGAGATTTGGCGGCTACGAGGAAATACACGATACGCTAATTTCTTAATGATTATTTCATTTGTGCACTTTCACTGAACAAAATTGTACAAAATGCCACCAAAATTGACTAATTTCACTCAATATCAACACGAAATTCAATAATTATGAAAAAACTTCGACCATCTTTTCTCTCGATGGCGCCAAAACTCCGAAACATAAATTACTAATAAATAAAATAACGTAATATGGTCTATAGCAGGGTTGGGCAAACTTTTTTGACCGCGGCCCGGTGAATTAAAAAAATTCTAGTGGCTTGCCAGTAAATAAAAATAAATCTTGAGGTGGGCCGATTAATTAAAAACTCCTAAAAAGAACTGAAAATGTAACGATTATGAAACGTAAGGCTTTTTAATTTTACTATATTTTATTAAAATAAAATCGAATGAAGTCTAAATATATGAAATACGTATTATATATGTTTGAAGTATAGATTCAGTATCTTAATTGTTCAAATTTCAATAGTCTTTAACTTTTTTGACCATTGATTTTAAGGAGGTTCATATTTTTTTCAGAAAAAAACGTTTTTTTATGTTTTTTATTCGCCTAAGTCATATGACACTAGTTGCCTTATATCTGAATGCCTTTAGACTTACTTTAAAATTATGCGGGTTATTCTTTTTCAAGTAAACTTCATACAAAATTCGGGTTTGTTATGTATCTATGGAAGTCCCGCCTCGTATTACGTAGTATTTATAATATACTCTTTGCAAATAGTTTCGAAACAAAATGGCTGTGACATATGGACGGACAGTCGGATGTGTCAAATGCTAAAACATTTATTTTGTCATTCGGTTAGGAAACGCAAAAACGGTAAAACTTTGTACTTGATGATGGTAATAAAGATAATCGAAATTCACATGCTTATAAATCTTAATATTTATCTACAACAAGCACAGATTGATAAACTTGAATATGTATAATTTTAAATTAAATATATACAAGACTGACAATAATCACACACACAATGAAAACTTTTATTACCCTGTGCCCGGACCAAGGGTCTTATGAATAGAATAAAATAGATTATTTTTAATTCAAAATAGATGTAAAATACATTGTTATATATTTATTTGTTTTTATATTTATTTATTTATTTATTTATATTTTATTATATAATTATGTTTGTAATAATATATACACTGCCTGAAAGTCATATATCTATATATTTCACATTTAAATTTACAATGAAATATTTTTAAAACAATTAAATGAGCATATATAGTAACGTATAAATGTCAAGTTTAAAAAATTCCAAGATACTTATGTCAATTAAGATACCGAAAGGGGTTTTTTGGCGCTATCGAGAGAAAAGATGGTCGAAGTTTTTTCATAATTATTGAATTTCGTGTTAATATTGAGTGAAATCAGTCAATTTTGGTGGCATTTTAGCGTATCATGTATTTCCTCGTTACTGCCATATCTCATTACATGAGCTTGAGTAAACAGGCCACCGCTTTACCCAAGAGCCTGACATGTCTTCCTGACGACTTATGACTGATGACTAATTAAAATTAATTGAAATTGAAATAAAATTTGATGCAAATTTCTACTTGACTAATGGCTAAATACTAACGTGAAGGCCAAAACCTAAAGAAAGAAAAGAAAAATACATAGCTTCTTCTAGTTCGTGTGTAGAAGTAGATTCTGATAGTGAAACAAGGTTTTTAAGAGTTTTGGCGCCATCGAGAGAAAAGATGGTCGAAGTTTTTTCATAATTATTAAATGTCGTGGTGATATTGAGTAAAATTTGTCAACTTTGGTGGCATTTTGTGCAATTTCGTTTAGTGAAAGTGCACAAATGAAATAATTGTGAAGAACCTATCGTGTCGTATATTTCCTCGTTGCCGCCAAATCTCATTACATGAGCTTGAGTATTCAGGCCACCGCTTTACCCACGAGCCTGACATGACTTACTGACGACTTATGAATGATGAGTGATGACTAATTATGATAAATTATAATTAAATAAATTAAATTTAAATTAATTAAAACAAAATTAAAACCTCAATAAAGAAAAGAAGAAGGTTTTTAAAATGTTACCAAATAAGCAGTATACCGTCAACAAAATTAGCTTTTTGTTGATTGCTTTTTCTGATTAATTGTTGGATAATTCCACTGTTTACAAGTTGTATCCTTATTATACACACGTAATTATGAATACTTAACGTTATTCAAGACCTGCGCCATTGTTTGGCCTTGAAGCCAGCTGAGCTTGAGTATTATGTATTGCAAGGGTCGAGACTCGAGGTATTGCGTCAGCATCACCATGGACGTAGCAACGTAAAACGTTTCCTTTGTAATCTTGCCTTTGTAAGCTCTCACCAAGTGCCCGATCTAGCTCTCAAAAAGGTGGTCATCACAGCTTTTCTAAAATAGGCTAATAGAGATAGTGTTTCGATTTGTAGTATAAATACGCAATTATTGATATATCGCATTTCTTCTTATCATTCGATTTTAATGATGTACACAAATTTTAAATTTTTCATCGATTTCCCTGGAGTTCTATGAGAAGAGAAGACTTAATGGTAATGGGAATACCTAGGAAATAGGCTCTTTCAATTAAAAAAAAATCAAAATCGGTTCACAAATGTTGGAGAAAGCGATTAACATCTTATCTAATATATAAAATTCCTGTGTTACAATGTTAGTTACCGCATCTACTCCTCCGAAACGGCTTGACCGATTCTCATGAAATTTTGTGAGCACATTGAGTAGGTCTAAGAATCGGCTAACATCTATTTTTTAGAACCCTAAGTGATGAGGGTGAATCACAGCAAAAAAATAGCAGAACAACGTCTGCCGGGTCAGCGAGTATAGTATAAAAAAATATAGGATTCGAACGTATCCTCCTCCTTTTTTAGAAATCAGTTAAAAATAACTAACCAACACGACAGATGCTCGCCTGTCTATATCAATAGGTATTTAATTCTTAAATTGTCTTTGTTTTATTAAACTTTTACATTTTTTCTTACATAAAAGCGTCTCCTCACCATAAAAAAAGGATTAACGAAGTTGTTCCATCTCACACATTATGCGATGACAAATAGAAATATCTATTATTAATATCTATTCATTTATGCACCTAAGTATATAGGTTTGACGCCCTGAGATTTTGTGAACTGTATTATCCACTTAGACATAACCTCTGAGTAAATCATCTTAGATTGTCACATTAGAAAAATACTAAACAAATTGAAAATTGTTAATCTTACATCATTATCAGCCCATCAACCTCAAAATATGATGAGTCTAAAGTATAGGTAAATGGGTCATGAGATACAAGACGACAGGTAGAGTTCAGTGCAGAAACTTGCCGGGGTAGATATCCGCTATCCAATCCAGTCGCCATAATGAAAGTGTCATGTTTCGGTCTGGCGGGTAGGGTATCTGGTAGACTTGCACAATTCATCTAAAACCCTGGTGACAGAACAGTGACACACCTTTAACATCTAACGTGTCTATAGGTCACAGTGTTTCTTACCATGTGTACGTAAAAACATGGTTTGGGCTCGTAGAAAGGAGGATTCATGCTTGGCGCTCGCTCTGTTGTCTAGTTGACCGTTGTTGGTGTTTGACTATACGAGGTCACAGGTTTGAATCCCGAGTCGGGCACCTCAAAATTTGTTATCAGAAACAATGTTGCCAGAATCTTTGCCAGTTTGCCGGTTCTTAGCTACAATACGGATTGATTGTGACGAGGGCTATTTTTTAATTAGTATAATATGATTGTTTAGTAATAAAAAGTAGCAGAAATTTATCGCAAGAGTTTTTTTTTATAAAAAATTGATCCAACAAATAAACATAAAAATTTCAAAACAAAATTTTTAAGAAATTAATAGCACCAGAGTGATCAAGCTAGATTTAGCTAAATTACTTTTATAGAAGTGGAGCAAGAGAATGAAATTGTATATATTAGTTGCGCTTTTAGCAGGGATGGAAGGTACACCGCGGATGTAGAGAGGAGATTGCATGCAGGGAATAGTGTGAATGGCAGCGCTGGGTAAGTTATGAGTCAAAAAGGTAGACTCGCTTTGCTTATCCCAATGTATTGTATGGAAGCGTGAGTTGGGTATGTCAGAAAAAGCATGAAAGTAGGATAAATGGGGTCGAAATGAGAGCGCTACAGAAAATCTGTGGTGTAACGCTCGCTAACCGCATTCGTAACAGTGAGATCTGAGAAAGAATGTGATTGAAAGAAAGTGTTCGTGTTAAAATGCGAAAAGGCATGCTCCGCTTGTTCGGTCATTTGGAAAGATTTACAGACGAAAGATTGACAAAGCAGATATATAATGCGAATGTAGATGGATGGACTCATCCATCCATCTACATTCGCATTATATTGGTATACAAGGTTGACATTCCACGATCAGATCACTCGGATGTTATCCGAGGGTGGTGTTAAGAGTCTCCGAAACCGGCGTGTTTTGTATGAAAAGGGTAATGACTGTTAAGGAAACCAGATAGGTTTGTCAGGATCGTGAGGTCTGGCACTCGATACTCTCTGCCTATTCCGTAAGGGACTTGGCGTGAAGATATGTACTTTTATAGAATACTAGCTGTTGCCCGCCATAAATTGAGATGTAAGCTATCCTATATTTCAAATTGGATCACACTGCACACGGTGAGTTAATTTGATTAAAATCGGTTAACTAGTCTAGGAATCCGTTGCGGACAAACACCATGACACGTAATATATTATATTAAGATTTACATTTCACAAACATGGGCTATATATACTTATATGCTTAACAATTTCACAAGTTGTAGGTTAGAGACACAATTTAAAGAAGTAATAATAATCGTTTAACCTAATTAATATAGCTATTATTTACAATGATGCTATATTAATGTTTACTTTCATCATTCATTCATAACGTTATCTATTTCACGATACTATAAAGTGCACAGGGACCTGACCTATAGTTACTACCTCTTATTAAAGCGTACTTAGTGTAATTAAGTAGGATTGCCAGCAGGGAGAAAATAATGTTTACTAGAAATTTGTGTAATTATAGATACGTGATTAAATGCTTTTAAGGTTTGGTGTTCACTTCACCTAGGCTGTGGTAGACTTGAACTCTTGAGGTCCCGGATTCGATCACCGGGTCGGGCAACAAAAATTCATGCGTATTCAAGGGGATTCGAGAATAGTTTAGATTCATTCACAATTTGGTCGACTGGAAAATGTTTTTTTTTTAATTAGTTTTTTTATTTGTAAGTAGTTGTTGGTTTTAGAATGTTTTGTTTGATTTTGGATTTTATTACCTCTGTGGTTTAGCGGTTCAGTTGTTGGACTTGACTGCGTGAGGTCCCGGATTCGAATCCGGGTCGGTCAACAAAAATAAAATTGACTTTTTCCATTTTTCTAATAAAGATACCGTCGCCCGGTATTGGATACGTGCCCGCTTAGCGATACTGGCTTGCCACCTTTCACATTGTGGGACTTAGTGTCTTCGGCTAGTCGTGGGTGACCTGGTTGTGCCTCTGCCTACCTCTTCGGGGATATGGGCATAAAGATTTCGTTGTTTATACTATTTTTGGTGTCCAAAAACTTATGAATCGGCAAAACTAGAACCATGATTTTACAAAGAACTAGCCGACCCGGCGAACTGCGTATAGCTTTAAATTAACAGATAATGACAGTTAGTATGGAGTATTGTTAAAGGTATTGTTTGTTCCATTTTCCCTGTCTTCCCTTTTTTTCTTTCCCTTTCCCTCTCTTCATGAAAACCTTCCCCCAAACAATAACTAACACAACAAAAAATAATTGGCAAAATGGCCCATCCTCTCAAGCGAGCTGCGATGACCGCGGAAAACGGTAATACATTTATCTTAATATATGTATTTCTTGTGTTCATGTTTTTGTCGCTGAACTCCTTCTACGACTGGACCGATTTTGATGAATTTTTTTATGTGTGTTTAAGGGAATTCGAGAATTGTTTAGATTCACTGGAAAATGTTTTTTTTTATAAGTAGTTGTTGATTTTGGTATGTTTCAAACTTCCGACAGACGGCGCTACTATCGAAACATTAATGTCAAGAGATACGAAGTTTGCTGGGTCAGCTAATAGGTATACATAGATCTTGATTTAGGCAAACATTATTTAGGTAAGCATAGAAATAAAATAAAATCGCCTCTGTGGTCTAGCGGTCCGGGTGTTGGACTTGACTGCATGAGGTCTTGGTTTCGAATCCCGGGTCGGCCAACAAAAAGAAAATTGGATTGTACTAATTTTCTAATAAAAAAAATGTTGGTCGGGATTGGAATTGTGCCCGGTTGGCGATAGGCTTGCCACCTATCACATTGTGGGACTTAGTATCTTCGGCTAGTCGTGGGTGCCTTGGTTGTGCCTCTGCCTACCTCTTCGGGGATATGGGCGTGAAGATACTTAGAAATAAAAAAAGTAAATTTGTAGCATAATTAAATGTCTTGTTTATAGGTATCTTTGTTTTCTCAAAATCTTTTTTTCTTGTTAAACACGCGGCCAAAACTTTTCCGCAAGCAGCAAGGACGTCGAATGCTTTTTAGGTTTTTATAACCAAAACATTAAATTATACAATACTAGCTGCTACCTGCGGCTTCGCCCGCGTTTTCACAGAAACCCGGTGTGCGATCGGGATTAAAAATAGCCTATATGTTAATCCAGGTCACAATCGTCTTCCAAATTTCAGACAAATCCGTTCAGCCATTCGAGCATGAAAGAGTAACAAACATCCATACATCCATACTTACAAACTTTCGCATTTATAATATTAATAGGATAACAACCCTGCAATTAATCACACAATATATTGAAACATCTGCATGATAATTTTGAACTTAAATATTTTATACTTAGTAAGGTTAATTGCAATCGGATAAATCCAGTTGCTGTCAGTTAATTTGTAATAAACTGATAACTATAGTAACATAACCTTCACTAACATTATTATTGCTATGCTAAACATTAGATATATTATACTTACAACAATTCTACCTACTTCGTATATACTTACTACACACATACATATATATATTTAACAGGGTTTTGGCGCCATCGTAAAAGATGGTGGTAGTTTTTTATTAATTATTGAACTTCACGTATACTATGAGTAAAATTAGTTGATTTAGGTGACAATTAGTTCAATTTTGGTCAATTAAAGTACACATGTGAAATAATTATGAAGAAATCAGTATATCGTGTATTTCCTTGTTACCGCCAAATCTCACAAAATGCTTGAGTAAGAAGGCCTACGCTCTTTGCTAATTGAAAATAAATAACAAGAAAAAGAATTTACTAGAATTTCTGATTCGGAAGACGTGGCAGTATGGTCCAAATGTGTTAGCCTGTCCCAGAAAAGGACAAATTAGATATTAAAAATAACTAGGTATGTACTTCGGTTATTATCGCGAAAGACTAATATCAGCATCAGATTGGCAATGCACTTATATTTTAGGTGTTCTATTTATTATGATCAGGAAATATATCTGCGTGTTAACTTTATTATATTTATATACATATATAAAAATGAATACCCATTTCCATTAACCAATGGACCATAGTATCATGCCGAACCATTGAACGGGTAGATCAATTTTATTAATTCTTTGTTATTGTCAGAAGAATCATATAAAAAAAACAGGACAACGTTTTTCGGGTCAGCTAGTAGATACTAGAATATAAAAAAGAAAGTTTACAGTCTTACTACAAAAAAAAAAAAAAAACAAGCGTTTTATTAAGCAGTGTCTGGAATTGGATTCTAATCAGTAACTTGCTGACACGTCATCCACGTATACCATGTTATTGGTTGGATGTTATTTTAAGTAGTAACACTCCTAACACTTGTGGGACTTAGTGTCTTCGGCTGGTCGTCGGTGCCCTAGTCCTGTGGCCCATCACCTCTGCCAACCACTTCGGGGATATGGGCGTGAATATACTACATTCCTAACAAAGAAATGATTTCATTTCCGAATATTGCTGACTCTCACTAATGTCCCTTTGTCCCTTTCAGAGAATCTTGTAAAGTCAAACTTAAATTTTGAAAAAAAAAAACTTTTTATAAAATTGAAATATACATATTTTGTGTTAAAATCTTTGTAACTGTGAAAATTTATACCGAAAATGTGTCTCCTTCTACACAATCGGGTAAAACAAAGTATTGTTTACATTCGAGTTCATTGGCTTCAGCTATTTTCGGCTAGTCCTTACGTGTAGTGGAATATTCATCTCGATATGCACCTATTTATAGGTCACCACTGACGGAGCGTTACATCAACCTACATATACTTGCAGTTATTAAATTGATGTATATCTCTCCCGGATTTTTCCATCGTCGTGCTTATTCTTGGGGTAATAACGTAAGTTAACTCGATTGGGATGTTGTCTAGCATAACAAGTAATAGTACAGTAAGCAAACAAAATATCTGACCCAACCTGCAGCACTTTGAATGTATTGTTCGGTGGTCAGATATTTTGTTTGCTTACTGTACCAACGCACAGAACACCCACTTCTGTACAATATGCAAGCAATATTATATCTTAAGGCGCATATTGCTCTAAGTAAATCGACGCCGACTTGCTAAAAACTCAGGTATGTTAATCAAAATTGTAACATAGATCGATAACAAGACTGAGCTGAGCTTAGCGTCGGTATTATAATAATCAAGTTACGTCGTTCTCACAACTCGTTTTAATCTTCCTTTTCACATACGTTTATTTTTTAAAATGGTTCAGGTAGGACCATTACTTATTTTATGAGCATTTTTTGTCTGCTTTCACCCATCCCGATGTTTATTTTTACTAAATTAAACCATATCAGATATTTACCAAAAAGTATTAAAATAAAAATAACTACGTTATTAAAAATCGACTTCAAAACTAAAAAGTAAAAAATAATAGAGTATATAACTACCTGTTATTTATATGTGCTATTTAATTATAGGTTTGAAGTCAGTGCCAAGCCTTAAAATAATTATTATATTACAAGTAAGTATTAAATTGGCTTGGCACCGACTTCAAACCTATTATTAAATGGCATATATAAATAGTAGGTAGTATAATATAATTAAAATTAAATTTTTAATATTTTTTACTTCTTGGTTTTGAAGTCGGTTTTTATTAACGTAGTTATTTTATTTTAACAAAGTGTTTATTTAATTTTTTTTTATTGCTTTTCCCCGTGTTGGTCCGGGCAGCTTTGCAGAATAGACCATCTGCCTTCCTGCCAGGCAGCTTGTAAAAGGCGAGCATAGGCTTACCGTCACTAACACCGCAACTCGCCCTGATTGGTACCACCGTCTTACCTATTCCTGCCGCCATAACGTCCAGTGCTTGCCGTTGACGTGTTCCGGTTCGGAGGGTAAGGTAGCCTTACTTACTTAAAGGTAAACTTACTTATGCTCGAGGCCTAACATCCCGGCCTCAGGTTGGCAACGCATCATTACCACCCTTGGTGGCTCTAGGCGGCATGAATTTCTTAGCACCAGGAAATATGTCTGCTTGTTTGCCTTCCAATATCATACAAAAAAGGAGTGTTTACACCCAAGGTTAGGTTTTTCTAATTTTTAATAAAAAACAACGTTGCTCGAGATGCCCGGTTGACGATAGGCTTGCCACCTATCACATTGTGGGACTTAGTGTCTTCGGCTAGTCGTGGGTGCCCTAGTCGTGCCTCTGTCTAACTCTAGGGGGATATGGGCGTGAAGATACTTTTTTTTAAGAAACACTTGTACTGTTTTATATAAGCGAAACCGGTAGACTATTTACAAAATAATAAATTATAAGTGATACGTAAAACAGTACAAGTGTTTCTTCATTTAAAGACATGAATTAACTCTCTTTAGACACTAATATGGGGATAAAAGTTTTGTATGAAAATCTATATTAAGCTGACGAGGTCACGGCTAAAAAGCTAGTATTATTTTTAGTAAGCATATGCTTCATCGTATTTGCAACTGTGTTTCCAGGTCCATCCAGGTCTCCTGTGTAAAATAGACAGTAACATATCTCCCTACCTGGCAGGTTATAAGAGACGAGCATAGGTTAGTCGCCTTTTTGCTATATGAAGGGTTGGGTGCCATTCCCGGGTCGGGCAACTAAAATTGTTTTTTAAATTTTCTATTGAAAAGAAAGTTGCCTGATTGATTGCCTTTTAATGCATTGACAAGTTATTGGCTTAATAATCTAACAATCATACTCACAGACGTCTAATTTATTTTAACTAATTATTAAGTTAAGTTCAGCTTAAAAGCGATAAGACTCCTTTGTGTATGTTAAGTCGACATTTTCTGTACAAAATTGGACCTTAACGGTAGATTAAATTGATGTCTCTGAGACTGGCTTGAAGACCGACATCACTAGATCATAGCTACGGAATATAGACGGAAAGTAAGTAAGAATCTTCAAGCCCATATGCCCTAAACGGCAGGCAGACCAAAAACCAGGGCACCCACGACTACCCGAAGACACTAAGTCCCACAATGTGTTAAGTGGCAAGTCTGTCGCCAAACCTGTGCTCGGTTTTTCTTTCCCTATCGAGACTGAAAGTCATAGACCCCGTCTATTTTATAACATACAGAAAGTCATAGACCTCGTCTGTTCAATAATTAATGTATCTAATATAATACAAAGTGTTACTAAAGAAAATATCTTCACGCCCATATCCCCGAAGAATTAGGCACAGACACAACCCGGGCACCCACGACTAGCCGAAGACACTAAATCCCACAATGCGATAGGGGGGAAGCCTATCGCCAACCGGGCACATATCCAATCACGAGCAACATTTTTTTAATTAGAAAATTGGAAAAATTATATTTTTTTTTGTTGCCCGATCAGAAAACGAACCCGCAACCTCACGAAATTAAGTCCAATACTTGGCCATACCACAGAGGCGATTACTTAATATAGACAGACAACTTTATTTCATGTTATTTTAAAACACGAGAAAAAAACATGTTCCTGAAACGTTTTCAAGAAACACAACTCTTACAATTTTACGATATGTAAAGATTTAATTTATCTGCAATTAAATCTACAAAAACATGATAAACACAGAATAGATAATAAAAAGGAAGAGATAAGATATGTGTATGACAGTAAGCTATATTTATAACTTATTTTATCTATTAGCTAATTTTAAATAAATAATATTTTAGGTTTCTTTAGTTTGAAAACTAAATGGTAATTCTTGTTAGTTGGTGGCTTTTTATGAAATGTAAAGATAAGTAATCTTCAGTAATTATGTATCATAGCCAAGTTGTAGTACTGTTCGTTATTTAAATTTATCAGCTGCTCTACCTATCCACCCATGAGCACACCACCAAGAGCGTCGCCAGCCGACGGCCTAGATGGGGGCAAGTTGATAGGGAGATTGAGAGAAATATACATTGTAGGTTCAATCGGGAGCCTCGTGCCCTCGCCTTTTTGACTTGCCTTGCATTTCGCTCTAAATAGTAGCAAACTATTAGAAAAAGTACTAGAATAATCGATCAATAATCGATAAAGACATGAGACTGTTTGCTGTATCTATTTATATTTTTTTTAGAATCTCTAGGGGAGGGCAGCTGTCCCTATTGCCCTTGGCGACGCCCTTGCATACCGCACTAATCAGCACTGACGTTGTGGTGGTAGAAGGCACTGGTAACAATTTGGACACATCGTTGAAGCCACCACCTCCTAGTAGTACCTAGTAATTTTCAACTAAAAAGTTATTATTGATTTGAATCCTATTTAGATTTATAGCTTGCGTATTTAAAAAAAGGCTTTATTTGTTCCATGTAAAATTATTTTAATAACTTCGGCTTAAAAAAATGAACTGATAATATTTGAATTCATTCGTAGCGTCCGCGGTTGCACAGATAACCAGAGAGTATATACTTAAATAAGAGACGGGTCATAGATACATAGCAAACCCGAATTTTGTGTGAAGTTTAGCTTAAGTGACACAAGACACTTGACAGATAGGTTTAACCCGTTTAATTTAAAAGTAAGTCTAAAGGCATTCAGATTTAAGGCAACTAGTGTCATATGATTTAGATAAATAAAAAACATAGCAAACTTAATACTTTTATTTTTTTATATAAATGTTGAGCCAAGCTGTTAATAACCCTCTTGCTGATAAAACTTACGCGCCCGTTGATCTGGTGTGTAACTTCACTTCTGCTTACAAAAAATTTAGTAACACGTCAGATCAACGCGCGCGTAAATTTTATCAGTAAGAGGAGATATGTTTTAATTTATTTTTAGCGGGCAATGGGGTCCCGATGCCGATAACTGCCGATTTTGTAGAAATTTGGCTTAATTTATAAATTACTTCAACAAATAAGGAATTAAATTAATTGTTAATCATCAGTTATAATGACGATATATTTATAACAACTTTAACAAAAATATATTTCATGTTCCAAGATATAAACGCGACAAAATGCTGGGGAATTCCGTTGCAAAATTCCATTCTCTTTGCTGTTGAAATTATACAACATCTGGTTTACATTTATTTTTATTGCAAATCCAGAAAACTTGCTTTGTACACTTTGAGATGATAATTTTTAACCAACTACAAAAAGGTCTATCAAAAGAAGACATAAAAATGAATCGACATTACATTTGTTTCAGTTGTATGTTTTACGTCACATTTTTCTTTTACGCATCGCATTTCTTTGTTTCGCTCTTTAATAAAAACACTAAGTTATCACTTAATTTCATACTGCGTTCTTCGTGTTTTTTGTTCCACCGTGCGATATGTATAGTTTTTTTAAGTGAATCTTCTTTTGTGCTATGTTCTACAAAAAATGAAGCCATTCAAAAGTTTCTCTTTTTATGTGTGTACACTAATAAGCACATAAATGGTTTTGTATGTTTATTTGACGATTACTCGGCCAATAAAAAATGGATTCTGAGATATTTTTTCTAATTGTAAGTGATAATTAGCCTTAAAGCTAACTTTTGCTAGAGGTCTAACATCCCGGCCTCAGGTTGGCGACACACCACTGCCACCTTCGGTGTCTCTAGGTGTCATGAATTTCCTAATTGTTTGCCTTCCAATACCATAAAAAAGGTAGTTCCATATAATTTTCATATGTTATTTCATATATATTATATTTAAAATTCACAAACATTATTTCGAGCGAACTTCGTATCGCTTGACATAAGCAGCTACTAATACCTTACAATATGGATTAAAGCATTGTTTTTCCTATTCTTCCTTACATCACATTTACATATACAGTCGTAGTCAACTAATTAGGGACATGCAAGATAGTGAAGAACAATAACCGGTTATGTACATACAAATATAAAACCCTATTGATTTCTCAGTAACTATTATTTGCATAACTTGGTCCGATTATTATGCTTTGAATGGCTGTAAATAAAAGAATAAATAAATAGAAAAAAGTATTTAATATCAAAGGTTGAACATTTATTCAATTTTAAGGTATAATTCTGTAGCTGGACATTTAATTAAGGACAGTAAACTATTAGTTAGAGTTAAACAAAACTAATAATCTGCAGTATTATAATATGTTTAACAGCTCCATTTTATTACGTGTAAAATCAGTACCCAGTAGCAAAACCTTATTTAAACGTCCATATAATAGGGAGATGCTCCTCAGCATTGGGAAGCATCGTTTCCTCCAATATTGCCTTGTATTGATGTTGATGCAAACGCCAAACAAGCATTTTTATGTTCTTTCTTCAAGAACGGTACTTTGCGAGCCACTCTTCCGAACAACCCTGCTTCTACCAGACGTCGTCGAACGGTCTTCGCTGAGACACCAGCTCTTTCGTCTGTCCCAAACACTTCATGTTTAATTAAAATAGAGCCTGGAAACGGATCTTTCTTAGCTAACCTGGTCATCATTCTATCTTCATGCGGAGTTGTTTTTCTCGATCTTTTTGTTCTGGGTACATTTAAATCTGTGTTATTGCGTCTCACATGTTGCACTGCATTGTATACCATAGTTTTTGAACAATTTTAATGTTCTGCTATCCTTCGGTATGGCCAACCATGCTCGACAACAAACTTCATGATAATTTTCAAAATGTTTTTTAAAACTTAAAATAAATATCGGGATTGCCGCCAAAACTACCACGAAACAATAACAGAAGAAGTAAAAAAGTATTGAGATTCAAATGTTGAAAATAGAACGCAATATCTTAGTGTCCCTAGTTAAATGGCCAGCCAGCATTATTTGAACAAATAGCACTACGATAATCTATCAGCTATACTGTAAAGAGGTTTAATGTTTAAGAAGTTGTTATTGTTTGTTTAATCGGGCACATAAATGACTAATTATACTTACATGTAAGAGATATGGAATATGGTTTAGACTCGTTGGAAAATAAAAAATAAATGCACAATTCGGTTTAACCAAAGAGTGTCCCTAATTAGTTGACCACGACTGTAAGTATACATTTTTGTTACGTTGCGCACTTTTTTTTGGACTTGGTAAAAACTTCTAAACTCGCGTCAGGACACGTGACCTTATCGAAAATTCGTGAGACGGCGCTTGCGCAAATGTTCATGTTGTCATGTTTGTGTACGATAGTGCAATAAATGAATATTGTATTCTACCACATATATGATAGTACTTACATACTGATCATTAAAGCAATTCGTCCAAAATTATTCCTTAACCATTCCAAAATTTCAAAAATGCACAACGTTAATATTCAAGTTTTTACTTCTGCCGGCACTCCCGGAGTGCAACCCATCTTTTTTTTCTCCCTTACATTTTTCCATTTTTCTTTTTACAAGAAGTTAATATAACTGACAACAGGTAACGCAACAGAAAAGAATGAGTAATGTCGATCGATTCGTCCAGGCGTCATGTGGTGGCCACGCGGAAAGGGGATTTCATTTTTATATGTCGATAAAATAATATTTTTTTGTGTACTTAAAATTGCGTTTGGGGATGGGGCCTATAACTATTATAATATATCTACACCGATAGATATTATAATATATCTACACCGGATGTCATGTCACCAACTGTAATGAATAATCATAAATCCTAATTTAAATAAGGACCATGAATAAAAACTAATTTCATTTCTAAATTGTTGCTTTTGTGTTTCTATCTAATTAAGATAACATTTTTTACATTATATAATGGTATGGCACATGCCATTTAAAAATGAATATTCAGTTTTTTCTATTATAGATAGGAGTTTTGCGAGTACATGGAATATAAACATAGTTAACGCTTAATTAATTCCAACCAACCGAAATAAATTTTAGTTAGAAGTTATTCAATATTATATATTAATACGTGATGCCAAAACTTTGGACCCCTTTTTACGAAAATTGCATGAACGCAGGAGCATAAAATTTGGCACACTTATAGTTTATGTATAGGAGAAGTGCAGAACGCAGAAGTAATAATTTTCAATAATAATGCTTATAAAGTACATTAATTCAATAAATAAAACATTACCTACACTACCATGCATTTGACACACACAAACAAATATATTGATGATAACGATAAAAAATCACAGATGGCGCACTAAAAAGTTTGGAAACAAAGTAGTTGGTCTTGAGAAATAAAGATGACGTTCTTATCAACAAGATATTAAAATTTGTTATGGTCAAATTTCGACCAATGAGCGACCGCTAGTAAATTATGAAAATACAATGTTCAGAGATTTTAAAGGTTCTGTTGTCAATTGTTGCAAATGTTGTTGCTTCATTTATTAAGACCTAGTTGGTCTTTGTTTCCAAACATAATGAATATAGCTTGTGCGCCATCTGTGAGTATAGCTTCACGCCAAGTCCCTTATGGGGTAGGCAGATAGTATCGAGTGCCAGACCTCACGGTCCTGACAAACCAGTTTGGCTTCCTTCACATTCATTACCCTTTTCATACAAACACGCCGGTTTCGAAGACTCTTGAGTCTTGACACCACCCTAGGATAATATCTGAGCAATCTGATCGTGGAATGTCAACCTTGGTCTCCTCGGGTACCTACATAAATCCACACTCGCATTGTATATCTGCTTTGTCAATCTTTCATCTATCATTATTTCTACATGCCCAAACTAGCGAGGCATGCCCTTTCGCATTTTAACACCGATACTTTCTTTCTATCCTACTGTTTCTCGGATGTCACTGTCACAAATGCAGTCAGCTAGCGTTATACCATAGATTTTCAGTAATGCCCTCATTTCGACCGCTTTTATCTTACTTTCATATTGTTTCTGACATACCCAACTCTCGCTTCCATACAACAACCCAAGGATAAGCGAAGAAATATGCAAAACGAGTCTAGCTTTTTTAATCAAAACCTCGCTTTGAAATAGCTTTAAACCAGCACTCCATTCACACTATTCCCTGCACACACTCTTCTTTCCATATCCGCGGTGTTCCTTCCATCCCTGCTAAAAGCACAACCAAGATTTACGATTTCGTTTACTTGCGCCAACACTACATCATCAACTAAAACCAAACAAACACCATTACTTTGGTTTTCATCGCATTCAAATTTAAGCCCCTTTCTTTACAAATTACAATCTCCTTCCATAACAGTTCTGACCAGTGTTCGCAGATTAGATGGTGTGGAGCCCAAAAGTACAGAATCATCTGCATATATCATACAGTCCACCACTTGGTCGCCCATGGGCGTTCCCATATTCAATAATCTTAACCTTTGAAGACATTAGTCCAAATACAAGATAAATAAGCGTGTTGACAACACACAACGCTGCTTGACGCTAATATTAACATCAAACCAAGGCGATTTGTTGCTATCCACCCGTGCACATGCTTTACAGTCTAAATACATTGACTGCGCCGCAAGCAGCAGAGGCCCGACTATCCTATAATCTGGTAAAATGTCCCAAGTTCCTTACGTACAACCCTATCAAACGCTTTCTCGAGATCCACAAAACCGCAGAAAACCTTCTGACCCGCAGTCAGATGCTTTTCTACGATGTTGCGGAATGAATACACTTGATCCGTACATCCTCTTCCAGACCTGAAACCACCTTGAGCCTCCCATAATGTTTCATTGGACATCCCTTGCATCCTCCTTTCATCTACTTTTCCATACACTTTCCTGATATTGTATAGTTATCAATATTTTTGGTTGTGTGTGTCAAATGTATGGTAGATTGTTTGTGTAATGTTTTAAATGGACTTTATAAGCATTATTTATTAAAATATTAGCGTTTTGCATTTCTCCCACACATAACCTATAGGGGTGACAATTTTTTTACTAATTCGTCTTCGCAATTTTCGTAAAAAGGAGTACAAATTTTTCGCTTCACGTTATATTATTATGATTATAATTTTATTTGACGAAATGCATAATTTTTTATTGCCTCTTTGAAAGTGTTTATTTTTCCCTTTATTGAAAAAAGTGTTTAAAAAAACTGAATATCATTATTAAAAACTTATCTTTATGTATATACCTACCCCGCAAATTTTGTTAAGTTAATTTTGAATCCATGGGTGGATTTTGCCTTCCTTCATTTATTTCAAATTCCTTTATTATACATTAATCCTAAAATTAAAAACAAATACATTTCAGAAAAACGGTTTTGTAATATTAAAGTATATATATATATGTATATTATAAAGTCTCGAAATACATACGAGAACTACCACCAAAAGTCAATGTAATTCTCTTAAAAATTGGCTTTTATGTTATAACTTTTATTCGATCAAAGAATTCTTCGAAAGTAAAAATTAATAGGTAATTAAAAATGTTTACGTTGTTTATGGTAAAAATACCTTGGATTAGCTATGAAGTTAGCTATAGATAACATTTTAGTTTTTAAAAAGATTTTTATCTTATTACGCCGAAGAAGTATAACTTCTAACGCGTGTACATAAGTACACACACACACTTTTTTTTAAAATTATTATTGATTAAATTGACATCAATAATACAATTATTGACTTGCGTTAAATATTATTTAAAGAATTGACATTATATCTAATATAGTATTTTTTATATTTTCATTTTTTTGTACCGATGTGATTTTCAAGTGGACAGTAAATTGAAATGATACGAAATACCATAAAGCGATTGCAAAAAGCTCAACAGATAAAAACTTAAACCGGCTATTTCAACTGCTGCACTATTATTTATTATGTTTATGGTTATTTCTAAACTACCTACAATAACAGAATAATTACCAATGATAAATATCAGTTGACACACAATGAATTGAATCATTTTTATATTTTTTAATTAGATAATCAAATTAAATGCATGTAATTTGCTAATTGCCACTATAAATTTGCATGTTATATTATGACCAAATGTGCAGGACCATGGAAATATGTAACAACTTACTGTAAGTACCACATTTTTGGCAATTAAACAATTATTATTATTATTATTATTATAACCGTCTAAGCCTATATTATCTAATGTAGATAAGAAGTGAGAACCATCTCGATCACGTTGCAGATTAAATAAATGCGCATCGAAATCTGTGCATCCGCTCGTAAGTTAAAATGCCACAAACACACACACACACACACACACACACGCACACATACACATCTAAAGTAAAGTAGTTGATATTTTTACATAATTCATATGGACGAAATATGTAAGAAAATCAATCTTCATAGTTGGGTCAGGACAACGTCTATCGGCTCAGCTAGAATTCGTAAAATCGTAAAGCTTGTATAAGAGGCGTATTATCCCTAAAGCAAAGTAAGCACGTGCCTAGGGAAGCGAGATTACATAGAGGCGCGCGCGCGGAAGTTTTTGAACACAGAAAAGAAATAACAAAATTGATGTTTATGTCAAAATATATACACAATCAGATCTGGTTCCAGAGGAGCATCATGGATGTTCGTGTTTCTTCTGTCCTTCTTGCTTTCTTCACTCTCACCAAATATTTCATTCATGCCTAAGTACACGTGTCCAGTGGTCTACCTAGTTATCTCTAATAGAGGGGCGCCAAAGAGGTGTTTGCCTTTGCTCTCGTCATTTAATCCGCGTCTGGCCTGTATGTACTCCCATGAAGTATCTTGGTATCCTGGTAATCTTGACGTTCCTATCGTCTTCATTTGGCGTTGTTTTTATTTGAACTCTGATACATTTTATTATAATTATTGATTAATTGATTAAAATTTCCCCGTTGTGGTCTGGGGTATAGACCATACCTGTCTGGCATCCCTTACGAAGCGAAAATAAGTTAAATGAATTGTGTCATTACCTAACTTTAAGCTTCTCTCATAGACCAGCTTATAATTAGAATCAAAATATCGTTTATCTTATATAGACCATACAAAAGGCATTATCAACACTGGGAATCGAACCAAACAACTCCTCAGAGCATTACACATGATAGATGCGAAAAACACTGAGGTACTCATCATTTCTACGCAACGCTAAGGAGTCAAGCTGATTGGTAATTGCCCGGTCATTAACGATTCGGGTTGCTCTACGTTGAATGCGGTCAAACAGAAGGAGCTGGTGCTGGGGAGCCCCTGCCCAGTGCTGGGAACAGTACTCCGAGGCCGAATTTGCGCTTTGTATAGTTGTAAGCGATGGGTCGGCTTGAAATACTGTCTCGCTTTAGGTACTGAGCACACCAAGTTTTTTAAGGCCTTCTCCTCCAGATCACTCGAAATTTCAATGCCAAGATTTAATCCAAATTTAATAATGGAAACGAAGTTACCATTTTCCGACTATTATTAAATTCAAGGTCATAAAATCAAGGTCATATGGCAAGTCAAGGTCAACGTTTTAAAAACGTCTTTCAATGAAGGCGTCATAGAAAGACATGTTTAACACTATCTAGAACATTTTTAAGTTTTACTATCTGAGTACCCTTATGCTTGTTCATTGTTTTATTCCATGAAAGTGATAGTAATCCATTCAGAAACCAGCTTTCAAGATCTTTTCATCAGCTTTTTAGATCAATTAATTTTTTCCCCGTGTTGGTCCAGGCTCCTTTGCAGAATAGACCATCTGCCTTCCTGACAGGTAGCTCGTAAAAGGCGAACATAGGCTTACCTTCACTAACACCGTGACATCTGACTAGGTAGGACTAGGACTCATCCGGATTGGTACCACAGCCTTATCTGTTCCTGCCGCCATAACGTCACGACGTGTTCTGGTTTGGAGGGTAAGGTAGCCGGTAAATTTACTTTTGCTCGAGGCAGAACATCCCAGCTTCAGGTTGGCAACGCACCATTACCACCTTTGGTGTCTATAGGCGGCGTGAATTTCTTAACATCAGGAAATCCGTCTGCTTATTTGCCTTCCAATATCATAAAAAAATCTACCAGGTTTTATTGGTCTTGACAGAACATTCTGGAAAAACATGTACTTTCCTTAACTTTTCCGCACTTGTCCGTTAGATTAACCACGGCGGAATTAACAAAACTGGTTTAATATTCGTTGTTTATTTTTTATATAGTTTAGGATTTTTCCGCAAAAAAACATAGGTTTTTACTTCCTTGTTGGTTTGTATTTTTTGATAAACAACGCTCTTGGCTATTCTAAAAAACAAATTTATTTATTATTCTCAATTTAGTAGGCAGACTGGTGAGTAAGTATGATTTTGTTTAATTTGTTTATTTAATAATTTCTAATAACAGTAGATACAGTTGTTGTTTGATAAAACTTAAGTTGTTGTTTGAGAATTATTTATGCAAGTGAGCTGTCGTAGTGTATTATTAACAATTCAACTGGTCTTAAGATATCGATTTTGTAAATAAAATATTTTAGTAGTAGTAGTAATAGTATCTTCACGCCCATATCCCCGAAAAGGTAGGCAGAGGTACAACCAAGGCACCCACGACTAGCCGAAGACACTAAGTCCCACAATGTGATAGGTGGCAAGCCTATCGCCAACCGGGCACATTTCCGATCCCGACCAACATTTTTTTTAAATTAGAAAATTGGAAAAATCCTATTTTATTTATGTTGGCCGACCCGGGATTCGAAACCAAGACCTCATGCAGTCAAGTCCAACACCCGGACCGCTAGACCACAGAGGCGACAATGAAATAAAATGACAATAAAATATTTTAAATACATTTTTACATTTTTGGGTCATGTTAAACAATTTTTGCAGTTCGTTAGGTGGGGATTTCCTATACATACTGAGGAACAATATACTCTTGTGTTTAATTTCTATATATTGGTCATATTAGGACCGCCTCGTTGGTCGAGTGGCTAGCGTACACGCCTAACTACACTGACCAATCGTATGGCTCGGGGTTCGATTCCCGACGGGGGCAGACATTTGTGTGATGAACAATTAGATGTCAGCATTTTCGGGTCTAGGTGTTTATTAAATTTATTCTGGTATCTATTTAAGTACTATAACACAAGCAATTTGCATACTTTGAGGTTGGATTCAATTCGAGTACATTTTTGTCTAGGGATATTTATTAGGAAGTTAGTTAATGCCACCATAATTGACTAATTTCACTCAATATCAACACGAAATTCAATAATTATGAAAAAACTTCGATCATCTTTTCTCTCGATGGGGCCAAAACTCTTAAAAACCTTGTTTCACTAGCAGAATCTACTTCTACACATGAACTAGAAGAGGCTATGTATTTTTCTTTTCTTTCTTTAGGTTTTGGCCTTCACGTTAGTATCTAGCCATTAGTCAAGTAGAAATTTGCATCAAATTTGATATCAATTTCAATTATTTTAATTAGCCATAAGTCGTCAGGATGTCATGTCAGGCTCTTGGGTAAAGCGATGGCCTGTTTACTCAAGCTCATGTAATGAGATTTGGCGGCAACGAGGAAATACACGATATGCTATTTTTTCATGATTATTTCATTTGTGCACTTTCACTGAACAAAATTGTACAAAATGCCACCAAAATTGACTAATTTCACTCAATATCAAAACGAAATTCAATAATTACGAACATCTTTTCTCTCAATGGCGCCAAAACTCTAATGCCCGCTTAGATACATTACAATAGTCATGCTGACCAAGTACAATAGTGGTGTAAATTTAAATTTATTAACGAATAATTTAGGCACAGTCGACTACAAAAAACCGACCCCAACTATTTCATTTCCACATTGTGATTCGATCGTTCTTTATTTGAATGGTGACTAATGTTTCAAGATGGCCCCACGTCATTTTTATCGACATCCCACCACTAGTTCAGACGATATAACCCAGTTGAAAAATATTGTCTTCTGTTTTCTACACATGGGCTACACAGATCTTCGCTGTGGTGTCACTTGACAAAGCCCTTTTTCTCGAAAGACTTGGTACTTCGTTTAATTTAGAAGTCTTCTTTTTTTGCATAACAGAAAACACTACTATACAAGTGCTTCTAAGTATTAGCTTCGGTGTTTAACACCCTTAACACAAGCATATAATTTGCTTACTTTGGCGTTAGATCAATGTGTGTGATTTGTCCAGTTAATACTTTTTCAATTTTATATTTGAAAATAAAAAAAATATATGAACAGAACCCAAAATCTGTTTGATTTTAAGTTCTGTTGATTTGTTTGTTTAATTACTTTACTTCTTATGTAACAAAATAACAAAAAGTTATTATTAATTTGCACACAACAGGCACTACCGTCCGTATTTGAACATTTAATATATTGAAAGACAAAATCATTTAACGCTTAGTAAAATTGCAAGAAACCGACTTTAATTTTAACATTACCTCGTTTATTTATATCTATATAAATTTAAAAAAAAAATCTTCACGCCCATAACTTACCGCCTTTTCTATTCCTGCCGCCATAACGTCATGACGTGTTCGGTAGTGTTCGGTATAGTCGGTAAACTTACTTTTGCTCGGGGCCTAACATCCCGGCCTCTGGTTGGCAACGCACCATTATCACCTTTGGTGTCTCTAGGCGGCGGGAATTTCTTACCAACAGGAAATCCGTCTGCTTGTTTGCCTTCTAATGTCATAAAAAAAAATGTGATAGGTGGCAAGCCTATCGCCAACTGGACACACTTACCTATCATATCCCGAGCAACATTTGTTTTTTTAGAAAATTGGAAAAACCCAATTTTCTTTTTCTTGCCCGACCCGGAATTTAAACTCGGGACCTCAAGCAGTCAAGTCTAACAACTGAACTATATATATTTAAGTTTTAAAAAATCAGTTTCACAGAACAGCACTACAAAAAAATCAGATATCATCGTTGGTAAATTTGACATTTGCAGTCTCTGAGATAAAGAACCCAATTTAGTTTAATGTTGCCCGTTTCGGGAACGTGTTTTAAAACTACATGTCCTTCTAAAACACAATTTACCAGACACGTTTGTAGACGCGTGGTAATACCTACCACATAAATATCTATATCATCATATATAAGTAACTTATTATTATTATTAGCCTCCAGATCATAGTTTTTAAAAAACGTAAAAAAAATGAATTTTACAAAAGGTATCTAAATAATTACAATAAGTACATCGTATTTCATAAAAAAAAAAATTAATTGTCTCTGAGGACTAGCGGTCCGGCGTCGGACTTGACTCCTTCTTCCCCGATTCGGGCAATGAAAAATTTAAGAAAATGAGTATTTTTTATTTTCTAATATAAATAACGTTGCCCTTAATAATTGTAGTATTGTTGACTAGTGTATATCATAGTACATTTATTAGATTACCAGCATTATTAGATAGGTATCTAAGTTAGCAACTAATCACATATAGGTACTTAATATAATATCTCAGCCTCTGGATCATACAGTATAACTAGCAACCAGATCTATGTAACTCTGGTAGAGAAACTTCTATGTTATTCTATGTTGCGTAGCTTCCAAGATTTAAGCATATGGAAACAGATAGCAAAAGGCGACTTAGTTTTATACTATGTAATGATTTTCTTTTTAACTACGAGTAAATAAAAAAATCCGAAAATAAAAACGAGTTACTTTAAAAAGATGTGCAAATAAAACGAGTTTATCTAGAAAAAATATCTAGAACATCGTTAATATCGTCATCAAGATTCGTCAACGTTCGACGTCTAGAATAGTGACAAAGATGGGCGTACCCAACTGGTTTGAACTGTCGCAACACTTGCAGTGAAAAGTGGTGTGTCTTGTTGTAAGAGGTCAAGGCCCAAGACATACTTTTAAACACATAATTATTAATTTGTTTATTAATGTATTAATGATTCGCTGGTTCGTCCACAAAAAGTGAGACCAAACAGCGAAGACCACTGAACAGGGAAGATTGGGAGTTTTGGCGCCATTACCGCCATTGGCGCCATATTGAATTTTGTGTTTATATTGAGTGAATTAGTCAATTTGGGATTTTGAATTGTCTGACTGAATGTACAATTTTGTTCAGTGAAAGAGCACAAGGAGTTATGTCGTCATCGAAAGATAAGATGGATGGTCGAAGTTTTTTCATGATTATTGAATTTCGTGTTTATATTGAGTGAAATTGGTCAATTTTGGTGGCATTTTGTACAATTTTGTTCAGTGAAAGTGCACAAATGAAATAATCACCAAGAAATTAGCGTATCGTTTATTTCCTCGTTGCCGCCAAATCTCACTACATGAGCTTGTATAATGAGGCCACCCTTTACCCAAGACAAGACCCTGACATAACTTATTACCGACTTATGACTAATTATAATAATTGTATCCCGATTTTGATAAATTTGATGCAAATTTCTACTTGACTAATGGTAAAAGTAACGTGAATACCAAAACCTAAAGAAAGAAAAAAAAAGAAGAAAGTGCACAAATGAATCGTCAAGAAATTAGTGAATCGTGTTTTTCCTCGTTGCCGTCAAATCTCATTAAAGTAATGAGACCTTGACATGAATTTAAACCCGATTTTATTCAATCAGGTAACTTGATGCAAATTCAAATTTGAGTAATGGCAGATGCTAATGCAAATGCCAAAAAACAAATAAAGAAAGAAACACTGCTTGCCTGAAGACTTCTTAGATGTTAGCAGTTTAGCGCAACTTTCAAATAAAAAAATAAAAAAAATAAGTTGCTATGTTTTTTATTCCCCCAAATCATATGACACTAGTTGCCTTATATCTGAATGCCTTTAGACTTACTTTAAAATTATACGGGTTATAATTTTTCAAGTAAACTTTATACAAATTCAGGTTTGCTATGTATCTATGGAAGTAACGCCTCTTATTACGTAGCATTTATATACTCTTTGGATGTTAGTGGGTCGATGTCTTGTGGACGGCAGGTTAGTGCAAAGAGAATATAATCACTACGGGTTAGTGTAGGTACTTGCCACCTCCAGACCGAAGCATACTAGTGCGAAATACTGTCTTTAGGGTGGCAGGAATAGGTAAGATAGA
>NJDC01002829.1:39227-71834 GCA_002245475.1 Calephelis virginiensis | reverse complement strand
ATATCCAATCCCGGGAATGTTATTTTTATTAGATAATTGAAAGTATACATTTTCTAATTTTTTTGTTGCCTGACCAGGGAATCGAATCCGGCCGACGGCTTGACTTCTAGCCGGACCGCTAGACCTATAGGCGATAACTATGATTTAACTAGTCTCGACAAGTCGATGTTGATTATATTTATATAGCTATGACCATTTCGGAACTATTTGCTATCTTTTAAAAAAAAATTAACCGTGACGTACCTAGTACACAATGATACTCGTATACTTGGAGACGGTTGTTGAAGTTTCACTGCGCCATCAGAGTTCAGAGAGAGAGAGAGACTGCATATGTCAGAGTTTAAAGTAACATGTCCATCATCATAATGCGTGGCGATCTACAACTGTGCGATTCCGAAGACATTTCTTTCCTCGCACAACACCTTTATAGAACCAGTTACCGAGATCGGTATTCCCAAACGATTATGACTTAGGAACCTTCAAGAAAAGAGCGTACTCATTCCTTAAAGGTCGGCAACGCATCTGTGGTACTCCTGGTGTTGCGGATGTACGTGGGCGGATGACTTAGAGACCTTCAAAAAAGAGCGTACTCATTCCTTAAAGGTCGGCAACGCATCTGTGATACTCCTGGTGTTGCGGATGTACGTGGGGTGCGGTGATCACTTGCCATCAGGTGACCCACTTGCTCGTTTGCCTCCTCTTGTATATGAAAAAATATCAATGTAGACAGGCTTGTAGATCTTAACGATGCGTTGCCAATCTATGGCTGTTATGTAAAGCCTCTTGCCTATTATGTTTGTCATCTAACCTATCGACCACATTGAAATAAAATATCGCATTATATAACACTAACATTTAAAATGTTCAATAACGATCAATAACCTTACAGTGTATTTAAGAACAATTTCGATCACGTCAGCTTTCAAACAAAAATATTCACATCAAAATCGGTATATCCGTTCGAAAGTTTTGGTGCCTCAGTAATTAACGTCGTAATTATTTCAGGTGGTCTCATAAAATATCTATATCGTATGATCTGATGGCTGGTTTTGGAGTAGTAATTACTGTTTATATTGTTCATGTACTTCGACGTACATTAAAAAATAAACTTTGCGAAATATAATTCACAAACCATGATCTTGAAAGATTATCTTTGAATCCCGATTTCAGGCAAATTGGAATCGGATTTTTGTCGTTTTGTCCTCTCAAACAGAATACTGGCGAATTATTAACATTTGATCCCGAAAAAAATCAATGACTCCGATAAAATAATTTATTGTCTATTATTGACTAAATGTTAATAATCTAAATTTAATCGAAATGATTAATTATGTAATAACAACTCTATACATATATATCTATAGAATACATTCAGATTTCCGAAGCTTGATGAATATAGCCGAAGCTCATAATTTAAATAGTACTACTATACTAAACGACACAAATACGATTACAACTTCCAATTTAGCATGAAATCGAGATTCAAGAGTAACACTACCGTCTTAGATAAGATTTATATGGAAACGCCTCGGAATCATTACCTTTCCAAAACAATCACATAACAAAAATCATAGAGTCAAATTGAAAAACTTTTGATTCGGTTAAAAAATGCCTTGTCCCATCAAAAATCGATCGAACCTGAGCCTGGCCGTTAGACGTAAACGCTAACCATTCGCCCAAAGTTCCCAATCGCTTAAGTTCACGCATCAGTCACGTTCCAGTTATTCCGGTCGATAAGTCGAATGAACTTTGAAACAGGTTCAGCGATTGTAGCCACGCGCCTGACATGCATTCACAAAAACCAGAATCGGAAATTTCCCGTACTTTATCTCGTCATCGTAATTTATTAATGATTAGTCCAATTATCAGTAGTACCGGTTTTTTTAAATAAATTATAGTCAAACAAACTGACTTGCTTCGAATACCCAACAATACAACTGCAAAAAATAAAAGTAAGTCAAAAAAATTAGCATGACCTCAATTTCCACGGGATTCCATCGTCAGATACAGATTTGAAGGCAATGCGACCACGACCTCAAAAAGCTCCTTTAAATGCAAAAAATATTTTTTTAAATCGGTTAAAAAATGTCAGAGAAATCGATTAACTTAAAAAAAGTTATTTTAGCGCGGTAAAACTACAAGAAGCCGAAGTATATTTCAACATCTAAGTATGTCGTCTATATAGACAAAAAAATAGTGTTTGCCTTGATTGGATTCCATCATCAGATACAGAATTGGTAACAATGAGACTACCTGGCAACGGTATTTGAAATACAATAAGATTTTTTTTAATTGGTTAGAAAATCGAATATCATATATAAAAAATGTATAGAAGTTAAATCTTCTCCTTTTATTGAAATCGGTTAAGGCGAGTAAGTTTAGCGGCCTCATTTGTTGAGAGGTGATGCCTCCCCACTGCCTTTTGCGTGATGACTTTGGACCTTGGTATTTAACCTTATATCGTGTTGATCCGGGCTCCTTTGCAGAATAGACCATCTGCCTTCCTGCCAGGCAGCTCCCCAAAGGCGAGCACAGGCTTACCGTGACATCTGACGAGGTGGTAGAGTTTCGCAGGGACTCACCCGGATTGGAACCACAGCCATTATTCCTGCTGCCATAACGTCATGACATGTTCCGGTTTGGAGGGTAAGGTAGACGATAAACTTACTTTCGCTAGAAGTCTAACATCCCGGCCTTAGTTTGTTAACGCACCATTTCCACTTTTGGTGTCTCTAGGCGGCGTGAATATCTTTCCATCAGGAAATCCGTCTGCTTGTTTGCCTTCCAATATCATAAAAAAAACTAGTGATCGCTCATTGGTCGAAATTCGACCAATATAAATTTTAATATCTTGTTGAAAAGAACGCCAACTTCATTTCTAAAGACCAACTTTCAACAGACATTTGTTTCCAAACTGCGCCATCTGTGATCTTTTATCGTTTTCATCAATATTTTTGTTTGTGTGTGTCAAATGCATGATAGTGTGGGTAATGATTTATTTACTGATTTAATGTACTTTATAAGCATTATTATTGAAAAATACTAGTGTTCTGCACTTCTCCTACACATAAACTATAAGTGTGCCAAGTTTTATGCTCCTGCGATCGCGCAATTTTCGTAAAAAGGGTTCAAAGTTTTGGCATCACGTATTAATACATTGATAAAACGTGACGATGACATCAACAAATACTGTTATTTTAAATACCTGAATTTCAACAGACAAATGCATATCATGTAATGTCTTCAGGTTAAGATTGATAGCATTTAAATTAGAAAGTTCATTGTGGCAAAATTACGTGGTTTTTCCGGACTGTATTAATGATTAAAATATTGTTGTCGATGATACGCGTAATTAAGTACTCATTTAAATGTTTATGCGCCTAGTTTAACCGAGTTACGGAAAATTTTCCAAATTATTCCTAAATTAGAAACCTAATAAGTAAAGTAAGTACATACAGGCAAAAAGGCTTTTAAAGAAGCTACCGAAGTTTACAAAAATTTAATACTTTCCTCAAGTTCTCTGCGATTCCATTGTCAGGTCAAGACTTGGAGGAAATGGTACCACCAAGAATACGCACTTTTAAATGGAAAAATATTTTTCAAAATTATATGAAAAAATGTAGGAGTTGATCCCACCGCTGCCACCATGTAGTGAAATTACAAGAGTTGGTTGAATACTGTTTATTAATATAATATCTACCCACATCTAACAACATGTTTATGCTATATATTCTACAATAAATTCGTCATTTTTAAATTAGGTTTAAAATACTACAAATCTAAATCTAGATGATGCATGAGACTTATTTTATATGGGGCTAATATGATTTTTTACAGATCTTTGTAATTTTTTGTGTGGGCTGGCAGATATATATTTTATCATGTCTGGCAGTAATCCCTTACCACGGCTTTTTTATGATATTGGAAGGCACACAAGCAGACGGATTTCCTGACGGTAAACAATTCACGCCACCTAGACACCAAAGGTGATAGTGGCGCGTTATTTAAGATTTGGTACTCGATACTTTCTGCCATCTCTGAATGTGAAAATATGGATATTATTCGAAACGTAGACATATTCACCCACAGCCACATATTGATTTTTTTTTATTCCGCTAGACATAACATGACTGTCCTCACCAATGAAAGGAAGTAAACGATAGTAACAATGAAAGTTGTCGATCGATATCTACCGTTCCAGTATTCACCATGATTGCAATTCGATGGAGCCTATTGTAAAGGAATAAGGAACGTTTTGCAATGGCATAAACGTGTATAATTGTCTGCGAGCTAGACCTACAAGTATACTATTAGGTGTGTTGAGCATTTCTTTCCCTATCGAGACTGAAAGTCATAGACCCCGTCTATTTTATAACATACAGAAAGTCATAGACCTCGTCTGTTCAATAATTAATGTATCTAATACAAAGTGTTACTAAAGAAAATATCTTCACGCCCATATCCCCGAAGAATTAGGCACAGACACAACCCGGGCACCCACGACTAGCCGAAGACACTAAGTCCCACAATGCAATAGGGGGGAAGCCTATCGCCAACCGGGCACATGTCCAAACCCGAGCAAGGTTTTTTTTATTAGAAAATTAGAAATGCCAAATTTTCGACCCAGGATTCGAACCCCGGACGTCATGCAGTCAAGTCCAACACCTGGACCGTTATGTATCGCCTCTGTGGTATATGACCATAAAAACTTGTCGCGCGATTTTCTTGAGTAAATAAACTTGTAAGTACCTACCTACTGATTTTTGTGAAATTTTTGTAAAAAAATTATTTTAATAAAATTTCAATTTAATTAAATATTGATCACAGCGACAAGCTTTTATTGTCATATATGTTGTGTATAACGAGGTTGTAAGTTCAGAGTTAATATTTTTAAAGAAAAAATATTGTTTTCTTCTTTTTAGAGCATTTAAATAAAAGCTTATTCTAAAAAAGTAAAAAAGCTTGCCTTTTGCGAGATGCCTGGCACAGGAAGGCAGATGGGCTATTCTGCAAAGGGTCCCGGACCAACACAGGGGAAAACCGTTTTGAAGGGTAAAAGCTAATATACAGCAGGGTTCGCCCAGGTGATTTGAGGTGGTACGTTTATGACATCATGGTAAACCCCGATGTCACTCAGCCCTCGGCATGGCCTTACCTTACTTGGGTGTTTGGAAGGATGCGCCACTTATTTTAGCTTATAGCTTACTTGAGTCTTGGTCCGCCATATTGAATTTAGAATGACGTCACATTATTTTTCGAGTTGCTCTCACCTAGCCCTTTCGTTCGACACCCATATTGTACAAGTGCAATAAAATAACTATTCCATCATCTTGAATTATCCACGATATTGGACACATCCTATATGGTATTTTTTTTTGGCTAATATATTAGCAACAAAGAATCATCTGCGATTACTATGCCGCCTACAAAAAAGCCAATTAACTTTAAATAATCTGATTAAAACACTATGGAAAACCAGTGTGCTACTATGGTCGTGCTACGGTTTAGAGGTGTTTAACATTTTTTTTCAGAAAGAGTACAATGTTTCATTAGACATAGAATAATTAATAGTACTTACTAAGATATGTCATAATAGTAATTTAACAATTACAACTTAATTGTTGTCTGCAGCTACTTTTTTTTCTTGGAATCAGGAATTTGTTTATTTATCTATATAATATACTAGCAGTTTCACGCAGTTTCGCCTGCGTAACTTGGCTTCTACTGCATCGATTTTGATGAAACAAAGCCTATGTCACTCAGGGATAATGTAGCATTCTTCCCCGTGTTGGTCCGGGCTCCTTTGTAGAATAGACCATCTGCCTTCCTTGTCAGGCAGCTCGTAAGAGGCGAGCTTAGGCTTACCATCACTAACACCGTGACATCCGACTAGGAGGTAGAGTTTGGCAGCGACTCGCCCAGATTGTGGTACCGCCTTACCTATTCCTGCCGCCATAACGTCATGACGTGTTTCGGTTCGGAGGGTAAGGTAGCCTGTAAACTTACTTTTGCTCGAGGCCTAACATCCTGGCCTCAGGTTGGCAACGCACCATTACCACCTTTGGTGTCTCTAGGCGGCGTGAATTTCTTACCATCAGGAAATCCTATAACATAAAAAAGAAATCTACAGGTGAAACTATTTTTTAAATCAGTCCAGTAGTAACGGACCCTATTCATTGCAAACAAACAAACAAGCAAACAAACAAAAAATCGAACCTTTCCCCTTTATAATATTTTAGTATAGGTAGATATGAATCCCCATTTCGCGTGGTCAGCGCATCACACTTGAACGGATGAGCCAATTTTGCTATTTATTTTATTGTTATGATTAGCATCAAGAGAAGAATCATACGAAGAGAAAAGAATCATACGAAGGGAAAGTGCAGTCAAAGTGGGAAGAACCACACTTCGATTTTTTCCATATAAACTGTTTGTAGCTTTTAATGTCAAGCGATATGAAGTTCACCGGATCGGCTAGTCTTTATATGAAATAAATTTACCTTACTGTGGTTTTGACATTTAGCTTTTGCCAGTTCGAGTTAAGATAGCAAATTTGGTTATTATTTCTTAATTATTAACAAATACACAAGAAACAGTTGATTTTTCTTCAAGTGCATATAGAGCATACAACAGTACCATAAATTCTAAAGTGCTAACACTTTCTAGTTCTATTTATCCTTTTACGTTTAAGTTAATAGTAGGGGAATCTGGGTACTAAATGCCTAGTCACTAAAGTGTCACGGAGAACTTATGCGATTTTATCGATTCATAGCAGAAGGTGTAGAAAAGGGGTATAGACGTTTATATTTTTATTAATATTGCTAAATGATAATTTGCAAGCACATCAGATAGACATGCACTATCCATATAGAGTACATGTTTAAAATGTCTTTGCTAACGAAAACATGTCAATGCTCAGTCTGCCGTAATGGCAGTTTAACATAAATGACTAGCTTTTAAAAATGTCTAACCCTTCCGCTCTCTTTTGTCTTGCTCATAGCGTCAGACTATTTAAAAATACATTTACTCGCATGTGATGAGACTATCGTAATTAATATGTCATGCTCAAGAATATTTTAAAGAAAAAATATACTTTTGCTGTCCCGGCAAACTTCGTTCTACCCGTTCAGTTTTTATGCGAAAACTTAAATCGTTTTAATTTTAGTTTCCTGACGATTTTTAATTTTTCTTATCTTTTAAACTATCCCTAAACTTAAACAAATAATTAAAAACCAAATTAACCAAATCGGTTCATCCGTTCTCGAGTTTTTGCAGCAATTGAGTTTCATATATTATATAAATGAAGTTGTTTAGTTCATGTGATATCATATATAACAGATAACAAGCACCCTTATCTCCTGATGGTTAGATACAACTGATGCCTACATACCCTATAGTGTCATGGCAATTATGCAAGTCTACCAGGTACCCTACGGTACGGTCTGGAACGTGGCAATGCTATTATGGCGGGGAAAAGTAAGGCGGTGGATTCCTACCCTATAATGTCATGCCAATTATGCAAGTCTATCAGGTACCCTACGGTACGGTCTGGAACGTGGCAATGCTATTTTGGCGGGGAAAAGTAAGGCGGTGGATTCCTACCCTATAGTGTCATGCCAATCATGCAAGTCTATCAGGTAGCCTACGATACGGTCTGGAACGTGGCAATGCTGTTTTGGCGGGGAAAAGTAAGGCGGTGGATTCCTATCTGGGCTAGGCTCACGGCACTCTACTGTACGGAATATTATCGGTAATAGCCTATATGACCAATGATCACATGTTAAAAGAAGAATCTACACAGGAGACCCAGATCAATACTGGACATAATCTCAATCATCATCACAATCTGACGTGCTCTAGTAACTCCCCAAATTCCCTCTGCCCCCCCTACTATAAGTGAAAGTTAATATTATCACAATAGCTGATTACTGCTAACGTCCTTTACACAGTAGAATCTTTGTGTTAAATTTGTATAACTGGCTATTGTTAGAGATTTTGAAAAAGAATAGTAGAGAAACTTTACATTGGGATATCGCTACTAATATTATAGCTGTTAGTATGTCCTGTTTTCATTATTGATAATAATTTCTGTTCTATTACTGTGAAAATTGGCACGTACAGTTTTAAGTCACTTATTATGTACCTATGTAATGTGATACCATCTGCCTATTCAATGAAAATGTTGAAGAAATAGAAGTGGTGTCAAGAGTCTCCGAAACCGGCGTGTTTGTACGAAAAGGGTAATTAGTGCATGTGGTGGAAGCCAGGCAGGCCTGCCAGGATTGTGAGGTTTTGCACTCGATGCTCTCTAACTACCCCGTAAGGGCTTGGTTTGAAGATATGCATGTATATTTTTATTGAAAATACACACAAGCGAATTTAAACCAATGTCGGATGTAGAGCCTTTAAATTAAAAAGATCAGTAAACTATTGTTCTAGATTTATTGATATTACAAAAGAAGTATCTTCACGCCCGTAATAATAATAATAGTATGTCTTTATTTCACGTAAACCTACAAGAGGCACCTGTGACGCGTCTATACAAAAATAAATCTACCACCGGATCGGAACGCGGCCGCACACTGAGAAGATCCGACAAGAAACTTAGCGGGCTTGTCTTTTTTTTTAATATGTTTACAATAATTAATGTAATGATACATAATATTTATCAGAGATTGGCCTGAGGAGTAATTAATCCCAAGCCGTCTTATCAACTAAATATTCAGCAATGGTATATTAACCCTTTTCATTTAATTTATGTATTTTAACACAACAATTTTTTTTATTAGAAAATTGGAAAAATCCAATTTTTTTTTTGTTGGCCGACCCGGGATTCGAACCCAGGACCTCATGCAGTCAAGTCCAACACCCGGACCGCTAAACCACAGAGGCGATTTCTAATAAAAAAAAATGTTGGTCGGGATTGGAAATGTGCCCGGATGGCGATAGACTTGCCACCTATCACATTGTGGGACTTACTTAGTGTCTTCGGCTAGTCGTGGGTGCCTTGGTTGTACCTCTGCCTACCTCTTCGGGGATATGGGCGTGAAGATACTTTTTTTTTATTTTAACACATTTCTTAAATTTATTAATGGAAGTTCTTTCATATAATTAGGAAGTTTATTGTAGAACTGTATACATTGGCCCATGAAAGAATGGCTTACTCTGTGAAGACGAGACACATGCACAGCAAGATTATTTTTATTCCTTGTATTGACACAATGTATATCACAATTTCTTTTAAATTGACTTAAATTTCTGTGAACATAAATTAAGTTTTCAAATATATACTGGGATAGCCTTGCCACCTATCACATTGTGGGACTTAGTGTCTTCGGCTAGTCGTGGGTGCCCTGGTTGTACCTCTGCTTACCTATTCGGGAACATGGGCGTGAAGATACTACTACTGTATTATAACATTTGCGTTTCGTTAAAAGTGCATTCTTATATTATGCAAAGAATTTTATTTAGTTTTATTGTCATAAACTTTAGGTGTTTGACAAACTTTGTTTTATTTATAACATGAATATCTTTTAACTGAAAACCTGATAAAAAAATTTGTAATACAATACAAATATTAGACAAAAACAGTGGCTAATTTTACAAAACTGCGCTTCAGAAAGCATATATTGATTAATTATTGCCACTTGTCAGCCTCTTAAGTGTTAAGTAACTACTTCGATACATAAGAATAACGTTAGGACTGTTCTGAAACTCGTAAGTTACTGAAAGGATTTAAATCCTCAGTAATTTACTCTATAAGTTACTACTCTTTGCCTTACTCAAACATTGTGAAACATAGACTTAGGCTTGGCACTGGCTTCAAACTTATTACTAAATAACACATATAAATAATATGTAGTATATAATACATATTAAATCTTTATTATTTTTTACATTTTAGTTTTAAAGTCGGTTTTTTAACGTAGTTATTTTTATTGTTTAATATTTTTTTGTTTATTGCTAATATGATTTAATTTAGAAACAAGTAAGTTGTAAGATGGACATTTGCAACAAAGAATCATCTGCGCTTACAATGCCGCCTACAAAAAAGCCAATTAACTTTAAACAATCTGAAAAAGTACAATGTTTCATTAGACATAGAATAATTAATAGTACTTACTAAGATATCTCATAATGGTAATTTAACAATTACAACTTAATTATTGTCCGCAGCTACGTGTTTTTTTCCTGGCATCAGGAATTTGTTTATTTATCTATATAATATACTAGCAGTTTCACGCAGTTTCTTCTGCGTAGCTTGGCTTCTACTGCATCGATTTTTATGAAACGAAGCCTATGTCACTCAGGGATAACGTAGCATTCTAAAGGTAATTTTTAGAAATCGGTCCAGTATTTTCGGAGCCTATTCATTTCATACAAACAAAATAGATAGATATGAATCCCCATTTCGCGTGGTCAGCGCATCCCACTTGAACGGATGAGTTTGTTTTGCTATTTTTTTAATTGTATTGATTAGCATCAAGAGAAGAATCATACGAAGAGAAAAGACGGGAAAGTGCAGTCCAAGTGGTAAGAACCACACGTCGATTTTGTCCATATAAATTGTTTGTAGCGTTTAATGTCAAGGGATATGGGATAACTGGCTATTGTTAGAAACTTTGAAGAAGAATAGTAGAGGAAATTTACATTGGGATATCGGTACTAATATTATAGCTGTGAAAGATATGTTAGTATGTCCTGTTTTCATTATTCATAATAAATGCTTTTCTATTACTGCGCAAATAGGTACAAACAATTCTTAGGCACTTATTATGTATGTAATGAGATACCATCTGCTTATTCAATGAAAATGTTGGTGGTCTCAAAAGTCTCTGAAACCGGCGTGTTTGTATGAAATGACTAAATAATGTGGAGACAGCTAGGTAAGTCACAAAAATCGTGACATTCGACACTCGATACTCTCTGACTACCCCGTGAGGTATTGGCTTGAAAATGTGTGTGTATGTGTTTACTGAAAATATAAACAAGCGAATTTAAATCATTTTCGGGAGGAAAGCTACTGAAGTACGAGTAGAGCTATTGCTCTAGGTTTATTAATAGTCCAACTATTAATACAAAAAAAGTACTTATCTACACGCCCGTATCTTTAAGGAAATAGGCAGAGGTACAGTCAGGTCACCCACAATTCGAAGAGTGTACTAATCCTATTATGTGGTAAAGGACAAACAACACAATGCTAAAGCTGAGAAGGTGAACTTAAAGAGAAAACAAGAACATTTTAAGCTTGTTAAGTTTTTCAAATAAACGCAAAAAAAATATTTATAATAAATATGCACAAAAACGCTTATAATTTAATCAATAGAAATACGTAGAATGTAATGTTTGACCTAGAATTTGAACTTGTGTAAAATTTACATAATTATATAAATAGACTGTTCATATGCGAATGAGTTTTATTGGTAATTGATCTAAGTCTACAATACCGATGAGCTTAAGAACATGGTTAATATAAAGTTGAGAAGGTTCCAAAAATTTTATTTTTAGGAAAAGACAACGCACAAGTTGATCTATAGTGCTTTTTTTCTAACAAAAATATTCTCTTAAAGCTTCCATCTATATATTAATACGTGATGCCAAAACTTTGGACCCCTATTTACGAAAATTGCGCGGACGGAGGAGCATAAAATTTGGCACACTTATAGCTAATGTAGGAGAAGTGCAGAATGCTAATATTTTTCAATAATAATGCTTATAAAGTACATTAAACCAAGAAATAAAACATTACCCACACTACCGTGCATTTGACACACACAAACAAATATATTGATGATAACGATAAAAAGTTTGGAAACAAAGTATTTGGTCTTGAGAAATAAAGATGGCGTTCTTATCAAAAAAATATTAAAATTTATAATGGTCCAATTTCGACCAACGGGCGACCACTAGTACTAATAATTTATGGGGATGCTTGTGGGGAAAGACGCAACTTTAGCCGATAGACACTATAGATGATATATGATATAGATGATATAGCAGCGTCAGTGTCCTGTAGCGAAGTTGTTCTACTACCCTGGCCTTACCATGAACGCTTATAACAGTATTATTTCCATGTTGCTAAATGTCAGCTTATAAAAGCAAATTTATGACATACATTTTAAGGTTGTTTTTCTCCGATGACAATTAGTATTATTGAACTAATGTTGTTGTAAGAGCTTATGGTAACCCACCGGGCAAAACTGCTCTATGAACCAAAACATGATACAGTAATTCTTCTTCTTTTATAAATATGGCTTTCGATCGTTTTCGCTACTACTTTGCCAATATCAAGTTAGTTAATTCTTATACAATATACAGTCATTAGTCACTACGTACAAATTCATGTCAGGTCAGGGTCTAGAGTAAAGCGGTGGCTTCGTTACTCAAGCTCATCTAGTGAGATGATCGCAGTGAGGAAATAGACGATACACTAATTTCTTCATGATTATTTAATTTGTGTACTTTCACTGAACAAAATTAATTTAATTCCCACCAATTAACCAATTTCACTCAATAAAAATACGAAAACCAATTATAATGAAAAAGTTACGACCACCCTCATTCACGATGGCACCAAAACTCCGATACTATAATTATGATGACACGAATAGGTATTGCAGTGCCCAGAAAGCTGATGCACATAGGGATGCAAACAATTCATCGATGTTTTAAGACATCCAGCTATCGTTAATAAACATCGATATTTTAACATCGATGTTAAACAGCAAGAAAACATCGATACATCTTTCATCATGAACGATGTTTTATGAACGATGTTATATAGCAGTGCCATATCTTTGTAAGTTGACATATAATCTTAGTCACTCGCACGCTATTGTATTTGCTATTTTCGTCTCACTCTTACGCTTTAAGTGTGCAAGAGAATATATTTGGCATCCATGTGCAGCTCCGTCGTTCGTGTTTGTGCTTTTTCACTAAATTATTTTTATTTACAAGTTTTGTTACTTTTCCACTATTCATATGCTGGTACATTATATCTGTTTTATTTTAAAGTATAAGTATATGTCCGTATTTTGATTACTAATACGAATCTAATTCAATCTTTACAGGAAATCGCTTTTTGTCACTATATCATGGCCGCACGTCAACCCTGCTAATATTTTATAAAACATCGTAAAGAACATCAATGTATCGTTCATAAACATCGATATTTTCCACATCGATGTTTCATTTTTTAAAACACTGATATTATAATATCGATGTTTTTTATGAACTATGTTGCATCCCTAGCTGCAAAGCACCCTACCGCCAGTGGACAAACTATACTGATATTATCAGTAGGAAAAATTTCATTTTTCATTTGTTTGTTTAAAATGAATAGGCTCCGAAACTACTGGACCGATTTCAAAAATTGTTTCACCTTTAAAATGCTACATTATCCCCAAGTGACATAGGCTTTGTTATATCAACATCGGTGCAGAAGAAGCCAACTTACGCAGGCGAAGCTGCGTGAAACTGCTAGTTGGTAATAACCTGTTTAACGTATGCTTGCCTCTTACGAGCTGTCACGCAAAAAGGCAGATGTTCCATTTTACGGAGAAGGCTCGAACTATACTTGTTGGTTCGGGCTCCTTTGCAGAATAGACCATCTGCCTTCCTGCCAGGCGGCTCGTAGAAGGCGAGCATAGGCTTACCGTCACTAACACCGTAACATCTGACTCGGTGGTAGAGTTTCGCAGCGACTCACCCGGATTGGTACCACCGCCTTACCTATTCCTGCCGCCATAACGTAATGACGTGTTCCAGTTCGGAGAGTAAGGTAGCCGGTAAACTTACTTTAGCTCCAGGCCTACCATCCCGGCCTCAGGTTGGCAACGCACCATTACCACCTTTGGTGTCTCTAGGAATTTCTTAACATCGAGAAATCCGTCTGCCTGCTTGCCTTCCAATATCATAAAAAAAAACAATCCGACCCGGGGAACTTCGTATCGATTGATATTAATTGCTACTAACATTTTGTATGGAAAAAAAAACGCAAATTTTACGACTTTTATCGTCATGAGAATCTTCTGACAATAACCTACACAACAAAAAAGAATTAGCAAAATTTTTCCATTCTTTTAATGCAACATCAGCCATTAAATGACGTTTTAAGTTATAATTTTACTTGCGTTTTCTGACAGAGTAATCGGTAATCTTCAGTATATCTATACTAAAATTATAAAGAGGAAATGTTTGAATTTTTGTTTATTTGAAATGAATAGGCTCCGAAACTACTGAAGCGATTTCAAAAATTCTTTCACCTTTAGAATGCTACATTATCCTTGAGTGACATAGGCTTTGTTTCATGAAAATCGGTGGAGAAAAAGCCAAGTTACGCAGGCGAAGCTGCGTGAGACTGCTAGTTTTTAATCTTACTCATTCTTAACTAGATACTCGATATAGTATATTACCGGTGTAGCTATATGTTCATTGAAAACCTCTATTAAATCAAACCATTTTGTCTTTACGATCCGTACCTGTTTTTTGTTATAAGAAAGCAAATAAATATGGCAGCTAATATGATAGCAAGAGACTATGGATATTACTGGTGTATATGTATACTATCTCCGAGCCGGAATCTTAGGTCAAGTGTAGAAGTCTACAAACTACCCTCGTGTTGACGTGTTATTCCGGGTCCGTTAAGTAGAACAGACTATCTGCCCCACTGCCAGGCAGCTCGTAAGAGGCAAACATGAGATCATTACTAAAAAGACCACAGGTAGAAAAGTCGCCTCTGTGGTCTAGCGGTCTGGGT
Organism: Calephelis virginiensis; assembly: GCA_002245475.1. Taxonomy (NCBI): domain Eukaryota; kingdom Metazoa; phylum Arthropoda; class Insecta; order Lepidoptera; family Riodinidae; genus Calephelis; species Calephelis virginiensis. The sequence goes on along the minus strand of NJDC01002829.1, from coordinate 57,076 downwards.
GTTGGACTTCACTGCATGAGGTCCCGGGTTCGAATGCCGGGTCGGCCAACAAAAAGAAAATTGGATTTTTCCAATTTTCTAATAAAAAAAATGTTGGTCGGGATTGGAATTGTGCCCGGTTGGCGATAGGCTTGTGGGACACATTGTGGGACTTAGTATCTTCGGCTAGTCGTGGGTGCCTTGGTTGTACCTCTGCCTACTTCTTCGGGGATATGGGCGTGAAGATACTTTACCACTGGTAGAAAAGTGCTCAATAGCAACTTGCTGGGTAGTGTTCCACCCCCTAACCTAATCGGGTAGGATTAGGTTCGGCTGATGACTCTGCAATGCTGCGGTGTAGAGGATAGAGTGGTAAACTTGCACAATTATCCTAACATCCCGACTACTAAACAGCGACGCACCTATTACATGTAAGGTGCTTACCGTTGTTTCTAACCATCAGGAGACCCGTGTGTTTGTTAGCTGATCACTTATATAAAAAAAACTCTAATCTAATCCTACTCCACCCAATGCTCCTATACGAATCACAACAATGACGGGCACTGTCGTTATAACGGTTCTACATTGGCTGTACGGTACTTAGCATATAGTCAAAAAGGCTTTGACGTAAAATGTTAAAATAACAAATAAGCACAAAAACTTTAGCACTTATTGGTTTAACCATTTGCTAATTTATCTCGAACCTTCCACGTATAACAAACAACGTAATGGTGATATTATGTCATCTCCATAAGTTTGAAGGTGAACGAACGCTGGGAAAATCGACATATTTTAACTATATTATCTATAGGTTTTTTGTATAATAAGATAGCAAACAAGTTTAATATAATTAAGGGTAGTGAAACTGCAAAGACCGTCTCCAACTATTCCATGTCGCGTATTGATAATCCTTTTTCCATAGATACTCGTAGCAAACGATTCCAAATTGGTTTTACATAAATTTTACCAAAATCGTACTAGCAGTTTTTGACTTATACTTAACAATAAACACATTTTTGCATTATTAAGTATAAAGCAAAAACCACTAATCATATCATAATAAAATTAATACTCTGAATTCATTCGCAATAATGTCCTAGTGTCTTTCTAAAAAAAATATCAAAGTCAGTCGGATAGTCGCGAAGTAATCGGATAACAAACATACAAAAAGGATTTCGAAAAGTATACTGTGATTCGATAATATTCTTTTTGGAGTCGGTTAAAAATTACAGGGAATAACATTTTTTTTTAAACAAGTGCAGAAAAACTGCAAAAATACTGAAAAAATACTTTTTTCAAGACAAGTGCAAAAATCAACGACTTCAATTTCAATACGACGTCGCCGTCGAAATGCTTAAAAATGTATGAAATATTACGTATAAATATAAAAACACTGAATGTTGATGAAATTTATATGGGACCACCTCGAAATCATCAAACTTTTCTAATAACGAACCATCAAAATATGTTCATTATTTACCGACTAATCGCATAACATACAAAAAAACATACAGTCGTATTGGTAACCTCCTTTAGTCGGTTAAAAAACAGGCCGAAACGACTTAAAACAAGATTTTATGACAAATAAAAAAAAATGCAGATGCCTGCGTGTATAATAAAAAGTATCTTCACGCCCCTATCACGAACCAGAACACACGACTAGCCGACGCACAATGACATAATTTTTATTTATTACTTACTAAAATCAAGTACGCTGATCACTCACATAAAAAACATGTAAAGATTCACATATTGACTATGTTTGCGATATTAGACGTGGTAGACGGTAGTATTACTTTGCTCATGTACTTTGTCATGCAGATCAATATTATATCAGGACGCGGAAAATATTTTTATTTGTTCTGATGATTTGCCCGATAATCGTGAGTTCACATATTTACATGTTTGAACAATGACTGTTTAGGTACTCTTCGTATTTTACGTAGTTATGGTAGAGAAATATTGGCTGTATTTTGTGAACTCTTAGCTTTTTAAGTTATAGGGGGTAGAAAAATGTTGGCTGTATTTTGCGAACTCTTGGCTTTTTAAGTTATAGGGGGTAGAAAAATGTTGGCTGTATTTTGCGAACTCTTAGCTTTTTAAGTTATTGGGGGTAGAAAAATGTTGGCTGTATTTTGCGAACTCTTAGCTTTTTAAGTTATTGGGGGTAGAGAAACATTGGCTGTATTTTGCAAACTCTTAGCTTTTTAAGTGATATGGAGTAGAGAAAAATTGGCTGTATTTTGCTAACTCTTCGCTTTTTAAGTTATAGGGGGTAGAAAAATGTTGGCTGTATTTTGCGAACTCTTAGCTTTTTAACTAAGTATAGTAGAGAAACATTGGCTGAATTTTGCGAACTCTTAGCTTTATAAGTGGGTATGATAGAGAAACTAGTAGGTTAAAGGATTAACTATTGAGGATAGATATTACTTTGACCGCCTTGTTGGTTGAGTTAGCATACAGGTCTAACACTACCAACCGCGAGGTTCGGGTTCGATTCCCGGCTGGGGCAGACATTTGTGTGATGAACATTTCGATGTCTGTGTTTACAGGTCTGAGTGTTTATTAAATTTATTCCAGTTTTTTTTTCAGTATTTCTAAGTATTACTAGAAGCGTACTTTGTGGTTAGATCAATGTATGTTTGTTCAAGGGATATTTGATCAGAGGGGATAAGAAAGACCGAGTCAACTGCAGACCTTGCAAGAGCGAGATGTGCTTATGTATGCTTATACATTTTATAAAGAGATAAAGAACTTTGAAGTAGTGACAGTAGATATCAAACATAAAAAATAGTAAAAAACTGTGTTAGATTTGACTTCCAACACCTAGTTCGATTCCCGCGTGGGACATATAATGAACATGTGGTTTTTCCAATTTCCTTACAAAAAAAATGTTGCTCGGGATTGGATATGTGTCCGGTTCGCGACAGGCTTGCTACCTGTCACATTTTGGGACTTACCTAATGTTTTTGACTAGTCGTGGGTGCCCTAGTTTTGCCTCTGCTTACCTCATCGGGGATGTGGGCGTGAAGATACTTAAAACATGTTTTGAATAAAAAAAAAGAATAAAACCCGCATAATGTCAAATCTCTCTAGCATACGAATAAGCATAATTATCTGACAGTTAAACGTTTTATCTGGTCATCGAAAATTTTAAGAGCAGTAAAGCTTCAAAAAAACCGACTTCAATTACCTATTTCATTACGAAGTCACGATTTTAATTTTTTTTTAAAAAATAGCTAATGATTTTAAACTCGTCCTTTGTAAATTTTATAAACATGCCGGTAGTAGTATACAAATAAATAAAAGTGTGTGTGTACTTATGTACACGCGTTAGAAGTTATACTTCTTCGGCGTAATAAGATAAAACTCTTTTTAATAACTAAAATGTTATCTATAGCTAACTTCATAGCAAACTTCATCATGTCGGTTTTTCGTGACGGTGTGCGCGCGCATCGTAAAAATTTACCCTCATCATTTTTTCCTAACGCGCCTAAAGAAGTATAACTTCAATAGTTGGAGTGTCTGTAATATTAAAACACGCTATGAATATTATTAAATATGTACATTATTATACGGTACATATACCAAATTAACGTTTTTACCATTTTTATTGGTCTGTTTGTCAGTTAGTTTCGGCTAATCTCTAATAAGGCTGGACCGATGTCTACCGGACTTTCACTGACTGTTAATGTAATAAGGAGTACCTTATACTACTTTTTCATTACTTAAATGTGAACAAAGCCGCGGGTAAAAGTAAATCATAAATTTTAGACGGGACGCTAGTTAAAAGTAAAATATTTGTTCCAATCAGATATCAAACTCGAGCTTCATCGACTAGCAATGTTAAACATCTATAATTTTTTAAAGAAAGAAAAAATTTCGCCCCAGACAGGATTTGAACCTGTAACCTTTCGTCTCAAGCCTACGAATGCTCTAACCAATTGAGCTACTGAGGATTCAAGTCCCGTGGCGAAATTTTTAATTCCTTTCTTACCCGTTAACGCGTTTTTCTTTCTTTAAAAATTTATAGAAATTTAACCCAAACACAGGGCAAGTGCTAAAAATAAAAATAAGTTAATGTTAAACATGTTAGCTAACCACTCGATTACCGAGGAAAATGCAACTAACAGGATAATATGAATCCTATTTTAAATTTTAAATGGCCACTTTAAACCATAACTTAGGTAATATGTATGCATTACATGAACTTGTAAATATTTAAGTACCTATTGTCAAGTACGTTTCTTTGTATTTAATAAAATTGTAGGAAAACATACCGGTTATTGCCAACTGCGACATAGACATTGTAAATGTTTACATAATAGCAGTGACGTCAAAATGAGTAAATTATTACTATGAAGGCAAAATTTAATTATAATGAGTAAACCTTCATTACCTCCAATCATAAAGAAGTAGAGTTGCGCACTCGGGTTGTTTTTGAAGTGAAAACTTTTTTAGCGGCGTTGCGCACTTTTTTTGAAATGGGTAAAAACTTCTAAACTCGCATCAGGAAACGTTACCTGATCGAAAATTTGTAAGACGGCGCAGGGCGCTTGCGCGAATCTTCGTGTTGTCATGTTTGTGTACTATAGCGTAATAAATGAATATTATATTATACCACATAAATGATAGTACTTTCATACTGATAATTAAAGCAATTCGTGCAAAATTATTCTCTAACCATTTGCACAATATCAAAAATGCACAACGATAATTTCAAATTAATCAAGTTTTCACTTCTGCCGACACTCCTGGAGTGCAATCCGTCGTTTTTTTTTTGATAGACCACATCTTTTTTCTATGGCTGAGGGCAAGACTGACAAATTTGGGCACGTTTTGACTGCAGCAAAAGAAGGTTCTGTTTTTATTATTTACGTAAGTAGGTACTACTCCAAAGCCACAAATATAATTGCTTTGAGTTAAACTTTTGTTAATATATAAAAGGTGATGATGGAATGTTGGAAACGTAAAATGGTATATAGGCTGTCCAGTTCAGTTCAGGGGGCTGATTCCGTATCTTTTAGTGATAATCACTGGGTAAAGTATAGCTCAAATGGCTATCAAATGACGTGTTTTATATTTGCTATCTCCTGTGACAAATAGAAATACAATAGAGATAGCAAATACAAAATACGTCATTTACCCAGTGATCGTCATTAAAAATATACAGATTAGCCCCGCAGGTCTCAGTTCAGGGCGAACTACTAGTTATTATGGGTGTCAGACAAATCAAAGTCCAATAGTAAAAACAGTAGGAAAAAATTCCCTGGGATCAATCACAACTGCGATTGACGATAGGAGGATGGTGACGATAGAAGCAAGGATATAATGAAACTATTCAATCATATGTAACTTCAATTTGTACTGTAATTTGTTATTATTGTATGTAAGATATACTAATTGTAATAAGACTGTATTATATACTTTGTTTTGTAGCTCACAATATTTCGTAAGTAAATATCATACTACATAGGCTTACCGTCACTGACACAGTGATATCTGACTTGGTGGTAGAGTTTCGCAGCGACTCGCCGGGATTGGTAGCACCGCCTTAACAATTCCTACCGCCATAACGTCAGTGCTTGCCGTTGAAGTGTTCCAATTCGGCGAATAAGGTAGCCATGGTATTGGAAGGCAAACAAGCGGATGGATCTCGTGATGGTAAGAAATTCACGCTGACCAGAGACACCAAAGGTGGTAATGGTGCGTTGCCGACCTGAGACCGAGATGTTAGGCTTCGAGCAAAAGTAAATTTACCGGCTACCTTATCCTTCGAACAGGAACACGCCATAGGCAAGCACTGACGTTATGGCGGCAGGAAAAGGTAAGGCCGTGGTACCAATCCGGGGAGTCGCTGCGAAACTCTACCACCTAGTCAGATATCACGGTGCTAGTGACGGTAACCCTATGCTCGCCTTTTACGAGCTGCCTGGAGATGGTCTATTCTGCAAAGGATCCCGCACGAACACGGGGAAACAAATAAAAATATAAATAATAAATAAAGAAGGGACATAGAGTTTTTTTTTTCTAATTCGGAAAAATTGACCAAACGTTGCTATATCCTTTCCTACATCCATGATGTGGTGCTTGCCATTATCGTGTTGCATGCTCGGTAAGTCAACCGTTAACTCATGTAAAAAGTAGGTAGCTCAGAAAGAGCTTAGCCTCAGGTCCGTTGACCTTTAGAGGTCAATAGGCGAAGTTTGAAAACATTAGCCTACTTATTTTATTTTTCGTTTAATATAAAGTCATTTTCTAGTTTTAATATAACAAATAAAAATTGCTATGGTAATATAAAATTGGGAAATCATTGGTCGAGTGGCTAATGTATACGCCTAACTAAGCCGACCTACTGCGAGGCTGGAGTTCGATTCCCGACGGGGGTAGGCATTTGTATGATGAACATTTGGATGTCTGCATTTCCGGGTCTGGGTGTTTGTTAAATTTATTCTGGTATCTATTTAAGTATTTCAATGTATTAGTATCGTCAGAGATTAGTAAATATGTATCGTTGACTAACACCCATAACACAAGCAGATAATTTGCTTACTTTGATATTTGCTTTTTATCGCCTCTGTGGTCTAGCGGTCCCGGTGTTGGACTTGACTGCTTGAAGTCTCGGGTACGAATCGCGGGTCGGCCAACAAAAAGGAAATTTGATTTTTCCAATTTTCTAATAAAAAAACAATGTTGGTCGGGATTGGAAATGTGCCCGGTTGGCGATAGGCTTGCCACCTATCACATTGTGGTATTTAGTGTCTTCGGCTAGTCGTGGGTGCCTTGGTTGTACCTCTGCCTACCTCTTCGGGGATATAGGCGTTTTTGCTTTTAAAATTATAATAATAAATATCCTTGGACAAATTACACAATTTGAATCTAACCCCAAAGCAAGCAAAACATATGCTACTGTTATGGGTGTTAGTCTTCAATTATAATATATAGAAATACCTAAATATAATAACAGATTTCATTAAACATTCAGACCCGAAAATGTAAACATTTAAATGTTCTTCGCATGAATGCCTGCGCCCGTCAGGAATCGGGAGCCTCGCGGTTGCTCGGTAGAGTTAGGCGTACATGCGAGCCACTCGACCAACGAGTCATTCTACCTACTTCATTAAAATCGGTCCAGTAACAAAAAATACCATCAAATAAATTAAATATATGATGTTTAGTAGTCTGAATGTCGTTCTTAGATATAAATTATCTTATTAATAAACGTATGCTCAAGTACTCCAAGGTTTAATTTAGTCTATGTTTAATAATACACGAAAATTAATTCAAGTCATCAGGATAAATATTTTCCAGTACATTTAGCAACATATTATGTTGGTAAGTGTAAAATTTTAAGTACATATTTTAGTACACTTATCAACATATTATCTTGGTAAGTAGAACTTTAAGTTAGATGTGATAATATTTGTGTGTATCTATCTAGATCTATCTATTTATATAAAAAACAATTTGCTGGTTTCGCTAAAACTCGAGAACGGCTGAACCGATTTGGCTAATTTTGGTTTTGAATTATTCATTCAAGTCCAGAGAACGCTTCTCTTAAACGTTCTCTGGACGTGTGGGATAAGTGGGAAAAACTGCAAGGAAACTATGAAAAACATTTTAATTTTTCCCATACAAACTGAACGGGTGAAACGAAGTTCGCCGGGACAGCTAATATTCAGAATAAATTTAAACTTTACCAGACACGTTTTGATTGCTAGTTTCGATTAAAGAGGTTTTTATGAGCCAAGGAGAAAATAATGTATAGTACTTTTGATTTTTTTTAAGATTAAATAACACAATTTTGCTACAATTTTCTTAATGCAAAAGAATGCAATGATAAAACTGATCCTTATAAGTTATTCTAAAACCCAAAGCGAAATTTCTTCGAAAACTCATAAAACATCTCAGCTACTAGTGAATCCATGAAGATACAAAAGATACCTTGGCGTTCTGCAAATATGTACCTAATTTAGATAGCCCAGAAAATCGCATCTGTGGTCTAACGGTTCAGTTTTTGGACTCGACTGCATGAGGTCCCGGGTTCGAATCCCGGGCAACAAAAAGAAATTGGGTTTTCCAATTTTCTTATAAAAAAAATGTTGCTCGGGATAGGATATGTGCCCGGTTGGCGATAGGCTTGCCACCTATCACATTGTGGGACTTAGTGTCTTCGGCTAGTCGTGGGTGCCCTGGTTGAGCCTCTGCCTACCTCTTCGGGGATATGGGCGTGAAGATACTTTAGCCCAGAAAATAAAAGTACGATTAGAGTATTGAAGGCCAAAACCCTCTTTAGATCATTAAGTTGAACTCAGACTTCTTTTAACTTAACTACTCGTCAGCTAATATGCTATATACATTTTTAAAACAAGTTCTCGTAAATAAACTTCCCGATTCTGCACAATTCTTTGAATCTATCAACCAACTCAAAAAAAGGAGGGAGTTCTCAATTAGACTATTTGTTTGTTTACGTGATCACTCGGCCAATAGCCAACTGATTTTGATGGTTGTTTTTAGAAAGATTTTTAATAGGAGATTTTTATGATTGTTTTTTGATTATATTAATTTTGTATTGGTCCGACTTGTGTTTTTTTTAATTTTGACCATTAACTTATTATATAGTTTATTTTATTAAATTTATTCGGGTATCTATTAAAATATTTCTATATATTAGAATCGTTGACTTACATCCATAATACAAACAAATAATTTGCTTACTTTGTGGGTAGATTCAATGTGTAACTGGTCCAGAGATATTTATTTATTATTTGAATCATGTTCTTTAAGTAAACTTCCCAATTCTACACTTCTTTGAATATTAACCAACTCCAAAAAGGAGAAATTTGTTTTTTGTTCGACTGCTTGTTCGTTTGTTTTTTGTATGTTTGTTTACGCGATTGCTCGACCAATGGCTAACTGATTTTGATGGTTGTTTTAAGGAAGATTTTGATAAGAGATTTCGAAATATATTTTTTTGGATCTGAGGTGGTAACATATTAATTTTATCATGGTCTGACTTGTGCTTTTAAGTGTTGACCATTGATTTCATTTAGTTTTTATGATGATGATGACCGACCAAATCTGAATCCAACTATTTCACTAGATAACAATGAAATAGTTGGAATGGGTATTTGCAGTTTTACAGCGCTTAAGGGGCCATGTATGCTGAAATACGTCAGCAATATCCTGTTTTTTTCATACAAAGCAATTATGGATCTTGGCGACAAAAATACACAAGATTAACATTAATATGCTTTATAAGATTAGTGTTTCCAAAACACGATTCATTTGACTTTGCTCGATAGAAAAAAATCAAAAAGTTAACCCTTTTTTGAAAGCAAAACCCATCTCTCTACTTCAATTACGAAAATATCGACACCAGATTTTACATAAACATAGATAAGTATTATACCTAAAAGATAACTGTTTCAGTTTTTATATTTTTGTTCAAATTACTATTATAATGTCAAAAATAGTGATTTGGCGCTTAAGACGTTTACTTTAGAGCGCAATATTTCATAGTTATCATGGAATGGGGGAGGGAGTGCGCTGATTGGCTCTTCTGGCTGACTAAGTATGGGGCTTTAATTATAGAATTACATATTTGGTAACCTTTCAAAGCCAAAAAATATATTTTTGTGCGAAGTTTTTATTAGTAAGTGCTATATTCGTCAGTCGATTTGAAAAGTATTATCCAAGACGTATCAAGCAAGTCCAAAATAAAAGGATAATGTGGAGAGTTTTGGGAGTTCCAATATCCACCTTTCAGTTCAATCATCAACTCAGCTCCGTCTTTATATAATCTTAATATAATATAATATATTTCTTGTGTTCATGGGTTTTGTCACTGCACTCCGTCTAGACGACTGGACCGACTTTTTGTTTGTGTTCAAGGGTATACGAGAATAGTTTAGATTCACAATTTGGTCTCCTGGAAAATGTTCTTTTAATTATTTTTTAATATAATATTGTTGATTTTGGAATATTTTTCATTGGATCCGGCAGACTGCAATACTGTCGAAGCATCAAATGTTATGCAACTTACAGCCAATGTTAATAATGCATCTCTAAAGATGGACTTAAAGCAATTTAGATCGTTGCTTATCCGCCTATCCTATATCTGATTGCCATATTTATTCTATCCACAGACATGTTATTGGCAAGCGATAACATAAAAATGGACTAAATATCAATCTTGGACAGCAAGTTATTGATTAGAATTGATTGTCAATATTGACCGTTAGCTGTTAATGTCAAGCGATACGAAGTTTGCTGGGTCGGCTAGTAGATGTATAAAAATGAATTCCCATTTCGCATTTTTTACTGTCAGTATAAGATTCTTATGAAGAAAAACCTGGGAAAATTGTAGGAAAAACGGAAAAAAGTTTTTTTCGATTTTAGTAGCTGTTGTTGTCAGGCGATACGAAGTTCACCGGGTCAGCTAGTGTTACAATAATTTTGTTTCATCCGATTTAAAAAGAAGCAAAATTCCAGCTAATTCGATATACAAGAAGAGGATCACATTTGATTTACAAGATTAATTAAATTTTTTTAAGTAATGAAATACTCAATAAATTATGTATCTACACTTGTCTACGTTTATGTCTGTTTCCGTTTTTCCTTTTTACGGGTAAGCTGGTAGAAATCTCTGTTGCTGGAGATAAGCTCTACCGTATTATCTGTATGTTCTTGTTTGTGATAACGTTTTGTGTTTGCGATAAAGATATAATTATTAAATTTCGAGACAGGTGAAACCATATTTAAACTTTTGTTTGTGTAAAAGATTTTATTATTAGAAGGATTTCCTTATACCTGCTCACGATGACTATTGAATTTATAATCAGGTTATAGAAATTACAATCATTCTTGACTATTGTGTTCATGGTGATTCATGATGACGCATTCAATTGGTCAGTTATTTGAAGAAATTTATTTCGATATTATCCTCATGTTTATAAATATCTATTGTTATTTTTATGATATTGAAGGGCAAACAAGTAAACAGATTTCCTAATTGTAAGAAATTCACTCCGACCAGAGACACCAAAAGTGGTGATGGTGCGTTGCAAACCTGAGGCCAGGAAACGCCTCGAGGAAAAGTAAATTTACCGGCTACCTTACCCTCCGAACCAGAATACGTCAACGGCAAGCAGTGATGTTATGGCGTCAGGAAAAGGAAAAGCGGTTGTACCAATACGGGCGAGTCGCTGCGAAAATTATTTTAAATGCTCCTTTTTTTGTTTTGGTCCAATGAAAAAGCCAAATTTACTACTTTAAGGGCCACTTGTACGTTTCTGGGTTAAATATTTAGCTCTGAGTTAGTTTCTAACGAGGGTTTAATCACTTTGTATTAGACGGTCTCATTATTAAATTTAACCGAGGACCGTGCAAGCGGCCCTAGGATTTGAAGAAATAATATTTTGCCTGATTAGGTTTAATGTTGTGATTATTCTACTACAATCTTATTAGTATTATAGCAGTATCTTCACGCTCATATCCCCGAAGTAGTAGGCAAAGGCACAACCAGGTCACCCACGACTAACCGAATACACCATATCCCACAGTGTGATAGGTGGCAAGCCTATCGCTAACGGGGAACATATCCAATCCCGAGCAACATTTTTTTATAAAATAGTTGAAAAAAAACACATTTTCTTTTTGGTTGCTCGACCCGGAATCGAACCCGAAACCTCATGAAGTCAAGTCCAACACCTGGACCACAGGCTATATTTATTAGTGTTCTACTACAGAAAGGGCCCGAGGATCGTGCTAGCGGCCCTGAAAATTGAGAAATTAATATTTGGCCTGATGAAACATTAATGAATTTTTCTAGTATAACTTAATTATTATTCTACTACAGAGATGTGTCAATTCAAAATTAATTTTATATACGTACTTATTCCTTAGTATCCATGCAATTATTAAACGTTGCTCTATGAACGAAAGAATTCTGGTTTCAAGGGAAATCGCAGAAAAACGAAATTAGTGAAGGTATCAGTATTCAAATACTTATAGTACTTTTTTATTTTAGCACTTGCCCTGTGCTTGGGATAAACTTCTACAAATTTTAACGGGTTAGAAAGAAATTAAAAATTTCGCCACGGGACTTGAATCCTCAGTAGCTCAATTGGTCGTCGGCTTGAGACGAAAGGTTACAGGTTCAAATCCTGTCTGGGGCGAAATTTTTTCTTTCTTTAAAATTTATAGAACTTATAGTACTACTATTTAAACTATGCGCTTTGACTTTACACTTTTTACGCTTTATACTTTTATGTTTAAATGGGCTGCTTTTATTTTTAAATGTACTTGCGATTTTTCCTGCAATAGTTATAATGTAATTTAAAATCATTTTGTTCAATCTTGCGTGTTTTGACCTTTGCGTTCATTTGTAGCGTACAATATTGCTTGACCTTTATTGGTAAGACTTGTTTAGTGTAAAAAAACAGCCCTTTCATGTCAATCATCATTACTGTATATACGTAGTGTAATTTGCAGGTTATTTCCTATCTAGCAGAAACATAATTATAAAATCGTCTTTTAATGTGGTTAAACCGCAAACAACTAGTACCGAGCTTTCTCACGTAATAAATCATTATATAACCAATCTTCACGCCAAGTCCCTTTCGGGGTAGGGAGATAGTAACGAGTATTAAATATCATGATCCGCTCAGACCTGCCTGGCTTCCTCCAGTACATACGTACATATATACATATCTTCACGCCAAGTGCCTTATGCAGTAGGCAGAGAGAATCAAGTGCCAAACCTCACAATCCTGACAAATTTGTCTTGCTTCCTTCACATCCATTACATATTTATTAAGACTACTGATAGTAGACTCCTGTGCAGGAACTTTTCCAGGGGTTTTACCTTTCTTATTCTTGCCTCCACGATTCCATCATGTTTCTGCCCGGAGAGTAGGATAGGCCGTAGAATTGCACAAGAGGCCAAACATCATGGACGCCGCCAGCAGAGTGCAAGGGGGTTTAACTGCACCCCCCTGTCTGGAAAGAAAGTAGATATAAAAAGTTACATGACTGAACTTTCGGGAGAGTTATGCTTTTCAAGACTATGTATGTATGTATTTTTGTGTTCGTATGTAAATATGTATGATGCTTTTGTTTATTTATATGTTTTATATTAGTTAACAGCATGTATAGATGGAGATGCACCCCCTGAAAATAATCATGGCGTGGCCCATGCCTAACATACTTACTCCAAAACTTGCTGTTCAAGATTGATATTTTAATCCATTTTTATGTTATCGCTTGCCAATAACATATCTGTGGACAGGATAAATATGGTAATTACGTATGGGATAGGCCACCAGATACGCAGCTTGAAGATTGCTTGAAATCCACTAGATTGAGATACATTATTAACATTGGCCGTTAGAGGACAACGACGCATCTGTCAAAATTTATTGTATCCAAGGGCCACGGATATTTCTTACCATCAGGAGAACCATGTGGTTGTTTGCTGAACTCCATTAAACCTAACAAAAATAAACATTAACGTATAGCAAATTTAGGTCTTCCTCCTTTTTGGAATCAGTTATAAATTTGCAATTATATAAAAATCCAAAACTACTTGGTGGATCTTGATCGAACTTATATGTGACCGGCTCAGAATCATGAACTACTAAAATGTATCTTCTAAACCAGAGGTTCCCAAACTTATTTCATGTAACGCCCACTTTGAAAATCAGTTGTTTTGTAGCGCCCCCCTCGTTTTTTTCTTGTCAATAACCTCAATAACATATTTGTTGCGCCTAGTTTAAAAAAAAACATTTTTTTCAAGATTTATACCGCCCCCCTCTAGGCTTCCAGCGCCCACAAGGGGGCGTTATCGCCCACTTTGGGAAAGGCTGTTCTAAACCGATTCAAATTTAACGAAGCTTTCGTGTAACAATCATACAAAAAATATAGATAGTCTCATTTAAAAATCGTTTAAAACTTTTACTCTTCTAGTCCATAATGGTAGAACTTGTTAGAATTTAATTATTCGTATAACATTTATATCAGTTTTTTACCTTTTTTGTTATTGCAATATACATATTAGTATTAAGTAAGTATTAATGTAGAATAGTTTATAATGTTAATTAAGTTTTGTTTTATCTCTTTAATCTTAAGCTAGTACATTGTCCACCGATCGCTTTTTATTTTGTATCGTTTTTCTCTATCTTATGTTAGCTGTAGAATATCTCTTGTTAGAGATAAGCTCGCCTTTTGTACAATATTTATATTTGTGTTTTCTCGCTGTTAATTCTCTATTACGTGTACAATAAAGTGTAAAATAAATAAATAAAAATTTATTTATTTATTTATTTCACATGGAAGACCAACAGCAACTTATACAATTAAAATGGTAACAGAAAAAAATCAGTAAGCCAATTACAGGTCCTCACTTATAGACACATATTAAACATTAACATGTAAATGTTAACACTCCACCATGATACACGAAACATATCGAATTCTAAAAAAACAAATAATGTTAAACAGACAACTTAAAATGAAAAAAAAAACAGAGTAAGAAGAACTATGAAAACAATTCAAATTAATAGATCACTGCAAAAAGTAATTGTTGCTATAGCATCGCCTTGCTTTAGAAACTTTGATTATAAATGGATCAATATCTAGATTTTTACATAAACGATTGAAATAAATAAAATAGATAAGTTGATAACCTCTTCCTTTTTAGAATCGATTAAAAAAGCAAATGCTATTTCAAGGGTAATGATTATTCATTCTTAAACTGGATTTTACAACTAGCTTAGATAACTTGTTACGTATATCTACATCATCAGTAATTACTCTGCGCCACATGAACGATTAAATTATACGTAACAATCTGAATCAATTTGTACATACATATCTTCACGCCAGTTTCCTTGAGTGCTTGACAAAGAGTATCTAGTGCAAGCGATTCTACAGACTTGCCTAACTTCTTCGGTATTAAATAATTTGTTCACACATACATATCGATTTAAACGAAATTATAAATCAATCACAATATAAAACTGCGCGAGTCATGCAGAAATTTCAAATAAAGAATCCACTCCCTTTATTGTTTCTAAATTTGACGGGTGAGTTTTGGCGCCATCCAGAGAAAAGATGGTCGAAGTTTTTTCATAATTATTGAATTTCGTGTTAATATTGAGTGAAATTAGTCAATTTTGGTGGCATTTTGTACAATTTTGTTCAGTGAAAATGCACAAATGAAATAATCATGAAGAAATTAGCGTATCGTATATTTCCTCATTGCCGCCAAAACTCATTACATGAGCTTGTGTAAAAAGGCCACCGTTTTACCCAAGAGCCTGACATGAGTTACTGACGACTTATGACTGATGACTAATTAAAATTAATTGAAATTGAAATAAAATTTGATGCAAATTACTACTTGACATTAGTCAAAACTTGACATTAGGCTAAATACTAACGTGAAGGCCAAAACCTAAAGAAAGAAAGAAAATTTGACGGGTCTGTGTGTACTTGCGTGCGTGTATGTATGTGTGTGTGTATGTGTGTGTTAAACGTAACTTTTTGAATCGAATTTTTCGCGTGAAAGTAGACGTTATGGAGATGGTTATAAGCTACATTATATGTAGGTGTTATCGGTTGTTATAAACGTTTTTAGCTTTAATGTTACATGTTTAAGATAAAGAAGCAGACGGCTCTCCCTTCGACAACCATCACCCATAGGCATTATATTAAACACAAGATGAAGGATTGACAAAGCAGATATACAATGCGAATGTGGATGGATGTAGGTACCCGGGGACAACTAGGTAGACATTCCACGATGAAATCGCTCGGGTAGTATTCGGAGGTCGTATCAAGAGACTTCATAACCGACGTGTGTATTAAAAGGGTAATGAATGTGAAGGAAGCCAGGCAGGTCTGAGGATCGTGAGGTTTGGTACTCGATACTCTCTGCCTACCTCGTAAGGACTTGGCGTGAAGATATGTATGTATTAAACACAAGTCAAATGTACGAGTCTACCAGCTACCCTGAAGGAAGAGGGTCGAAAATTTCGAGTACCGATGTCATTGCGGTAAAGATCGTCGGCTGAAATGACGAAACGCACTATCACACCACTACTTAATAAATGTGTTAGTGTGAATGTTAATAACTACTTATCTTTATGTGAGTGTTAATTATTTCGAGTCAACCTGTTTTGCGGGACTACAATAATTTATCTCGGTTATGACATAACCATAACGCCATTCCTGCTACCATAACGTCAAATGCTTTCTGTTGACGTGATCCGGTTCGGAGGGTGAGGTAGCCGGTAAATTTACTTTTGCTGGAGGCCTAACATCCCGGCCTCAGGTTGGCAACGCACCATTACCACCCTAGGCCGCGAGAATTTCTTACCATCAGGAAATCCGACTGCTTGTTTGCCTTCCATTATCATAAAAAAAATGTGATAGGTGGCAAGCCTATCGCCAACTGGACACACTTACCTATCATATCCCGAGCAACATTTTTTTTAATAGAAAATTGGAAAAACCCAATTTTCTTTTTCTTGCCCGACCCGGAATTCAAACTCGGGACCTCAAGCAGTCAAGTCCAACAACTGAACTATATAAAATAAGTGAAGCAAGATTCCGCCAGGAATTCGTGACCCTTTTTTGCGGGACTACAATCCCTTATCACGGTTAGGACATTGAAAAATAACCCTTTTTTTTCTATCAAGCTTTCAAGCCTGGCAGGAATATACCTGAAACATCACTAAATGATGGAATGCTGTACATTTGCTTGCCTGAGTGGACCACTCTTCTATCCATTCCTATAAATCGTCTACGCTGATGACGCGGGCCATATGGTTTTTTGCAGAAGAGCATGTTTGTAACATGCCCGCAATATACATAAAAACACTTCTGTTATTGGATGTTCAGTTACCACTCACATTTCAATTGTTATTTTTCGGATTTGTTGTTAAACTAGTTTATTTAATGAATGGACGAATGAATGACTTGTTGAAAAAATAAATGAATATCGGAATGAGTGAACTATTTAATACACTTTTTTTCACCAAAATTTACAAATAAAATAGACACTCTTTTGTCTAGAGAGATAGGATGTCAATCCTACTACGTAATAGAGTTTTGTAGCGACTCGCCTGGATTGGTACCACCGCCCCACCTATTCCTGCCGCTATAACGTCAATGCTTGCCGTTGACACGTTCCGGTTCGGAGGGTAGTGTAGGTGGTAAATTTACTTTTGCTGAAGGCCTAAGATCTCGGCCTCAGGTTGGCAACGCACCATTACAGCCTTTGGTGTCTCTAGGCGACGTGAACAAAGAGTATATAAATACTACGTAATAAGGGGCGGGACTTCCATAAATACATAGCAAACCCGAATTTGTATAAAGTTTACTTGAAAAATTATAACCCGTACAATTTAAAAGTAAGTCTAAAGGCATTCAGATATAAGGCAACTAGTGTCATATGATTTGGGCGAATAAAAAACATAGCAAACTTAGTTTTTTTATTTTTTTTATATGAAAGTTGCATCAAACTGGACGTGAATTTCTTACCATCAGGAAATCCATCTGCTGGTTTGTCTTCCATTATCATTAAAAAAAACACGTGGTCATCGACAAAACCAGAACGCAAAGACAATGGTAATTAAAAATATTTCTTTTATTATTAACTTATGCAATTCTAGTTATCTACTTACACGTGCCTTACATAAATGTAAGACTAAGTATTATTGCATAGCTTAACATATTTTATGTAGAAGTACAATGAAGGTCCAAAAGGTATGGACTTTGGCCGATGCGTATAATGTTAGCGATTACGAATATATTTCTACATCGACGCACCACAATGACATTTAAAAACTCTATTGTCATAGCTA
>NJDC01002829.1:15882-29873 GCA_002245475.1 Calephelis virginiensis | reverse complement strand
TGTTTATCAATAAATAAAATGTTTATTAAAAATATAAATAAGTGCTGCGATTTAAATGTATATTTTAATATAAATATATAACTTCTTTAAATTTCATTAAATAAATATTTACACACCACAATGTGGTAGAATATGTTGTATTCTTAAATATCTTTATAACAACTTTTTAACATACATAGTCCGCAAATAAATAATTTTCATTTTCATTTATTACGTGAAGCAAAAACTTTGGACCCCCTTTTACGAAAATTGCTCTGACGAAGGAGTTTGAAATTTGGCATATAGTTTTTGTCTAGGAGAAGAGTATAAAGCTAATATTTTTCAATAATAATGCTCATAAAGTGCATTAAATAAAAAAAATACTACTATGCATTTGACACACACAGACATATTGATGACTAGCTGTTGCCTGCGGCTTCTCCCGCGTTTTTACAGTAACCCGTTGTGCGATCTGGATTAAAAGTAGCCTATATTATGTTAATGCACAATCTATTTGTGTTCCAAATTTTAGGCAAATCCATTCAGCCATTCGAGCATGAAAGTAACAAACATACATATATCCTTACAAACTTTCGCATTTATAATATTAGTAGGATAACGTTAAAAGATCACAGATGGCGCAGAAACTATATTCATAAACTTTAGAAACAAAGTAGTTGGTCTTGACAAATGAAGATGGCGTTCTTATCAAAAAGATATTCAAATTTATTATGGTCGAATTTCGACTAATTAGTGATCACAAGTATGTTTTAAATGATCTTGCAGTTCTTGTATGGTCTAAGATGTAGCTAAAAGGACTTAGTGCCACAATGTAAAAAACTTATCTCTAACCGGGCTGGGGAATCATGATTTTATCAGAAAATTGGAAAAAGCATTGTGAGTTGCCTGTAGAGCGGTTTAGCTGTAAAAGCATAACTTAAAGACAGATCTCTGTGGTCTAGCGATTCAGTTGTTTGACTTGACTGCATGAGGTCAAGGGTTCATTTCCCGGGTCGGACAAGAAAGAAAATTGGAATTTTCCACCCTTTTAATTTTTCCCATACAAACTGAACGGGAGGAACGAAGTTCGCCGGAACAGCTAGTATTAGTATAAAAGAACGGATGTAGCAAAATCGGCCTTTCGACGAAGGAACTTCTTGACAAATATGCGGACGTGCCCAGGGTCGACTGCCAATCGAGGTACTCTACATTTTTTTTGTTGCTTGAAAGTAATTCACTTAGACCAAAGATGTTAATAGAACCATATTAACTACGGATTGAGATGTGTGTTCCTCAGTAAATTCATCAACAATGCTCTCAAATCTGGACCACGACAATGTCGGACATTTTGTTTTTATTTTTACAGCTTGGGTAGAGATAAGCTTCCATTTTGTTTTTAGTGTCTAATTTAACCATATAAAATACCTTCTTTTTACATATAATATAAGCAAAGAGATATCACTAATTACGAAATGTTTAGCTTTTTTCTTACTATGTTTTAGTTATAAGCTGTGGATTTTGAGTTTACAGAAAACATTAAATAAATAATGGTTTCGCCTCTGTGTTCTAGCGATCCGGTGTCGGACTTGACTTCTTCAGGTCCCGGGTTCGATCCCAAGGTCGGGCAACAAAAAAATTAGGAAATGTAAATTTTCTAATTAAAATAACGTTGTTACAGGTTGGATATGTGATATATGTGATAGGTGGCCACATATCACACTGCGGGACTTAGTGTCTTTGGTTACTCATGGGTGCCCAGGTTGTACCTCTGCCTACGTCTTCGGGGATATGGGCTTGAAGATACTTTTACTTTTAAATAATAAAATAGTGTTCAGTGAAGAGTTTTGCAACGGAGTCATTACAAAACTCATTACTCAAGTACGGTCCATTGGTTAATAAATAAAAACTATTTGTTTTGGTTGATTTACGCTGATTGGCGTAAGATATATTCTGTAATTCAGGAATTATGTAAAATGTTTTCGATATCTCCACTGCTACACTTACCTATTATATAAAATATCGACTCTTTGGTCAAGTGTTCCGGTGCTAGTGTTGGCTTCAACGTCGATTACCGAGTCGACCAACTCAAAACTTATTTTTTATATTTTCTAATAACTCGTAAGATGAAATGAGTCATTAATTATCATCAACAAAACCAAGTGGTAGGGTCCCATGCTGTAACTTTTTCGGGTACGGATCCGACTGCTTGCCTGAGTATTGGCACCATCAAGAGAAAAGATTGTCGAAGTTTTTTCATAATTACAGAATTTCGTGTTTTTATTGAGTGAATTAGTCAATTTTGGTGGCATTTTATAGAATTTTGTTCAGTGAAAGTGCACAAATGAATGAAGAAATTAGCATATCGTGTATTTCCTCGTTGCCGCTAAATCTCATTACATGAGCTTGAGTAATGTGGCCACCGCTTTACCCAAGAGCCTGACGTGACTTACTGACGACTTATGACTAATGACTAAATGTAATTGATTATTCTACTTTCAACAAATTCTACTTGACTAATAGCAAAATACTTACGTGAAGGCCAAACCCTAAATAAAGAAAAGGAAAAGACGGCTTGCCTTTTCTTCTCCCAGTTTGGACGATATGTACAAAAACATTTGAATGTACAGGTCATTTTAAGCTAGTACTTGAACTTTGTAATCAATTTTAACAATAATAATATAACGAATGCAAAAATTTGTTTGTCTATTACATTATTATTGATGTCGCTATACTAATAAAAATCTGGTATGCGATTCTGTAGACAGTCACTAAAGAAGTCGCGGGTGTTAGCTAGTGTAGACATATAAGTTGTTTGTATGTATCTAGTGAGTAGCTATGATGTAATATTTGGACAAACTAAACCAATCCGGGGCGCAGTGCAATAAACAACACATATTTCATCATTTCTGGCAAAATTAGCTGCAAATCTGTGGTTACCTACACTTTGATTTCGATTTCATACAAATTGGAAATCGAAATCTGATTTGTTATTTTCAAAGCCTGGAACCGATACCAAAAGTGCCGGTTCTATACTGGTACTTAGCGGTCCATGCCATTTTAGTACTTGGATACCGCTTCTAAAATGGGTACCTGTACCATCTCGATAGGTAGCGATACCTAGCAATTACCGGTACTAATACCGATAAATACCTGTACTTAAAAAAAGTTAACCGTAACATACGTGAGGCGTTGCAAATTTTCGGTTTTGGGTATCGGTATCATTTAAATTAGTAGGAATATCGATTGGTTCGATTGCAAAAAATATTCCGTTATATATTTTCTGGTACCGGTAATATTGAACCAGTGCAGGTATAAGCCAATAAAAAAAGTTTCTCCAATGACGATACTATCGGTTCCCAAAAATATGGGTATATTAAGCGCTAGTCATTTGAGATACTCTTGAACAGAATACTAGCGAATTTTTAATTTTTTGTTAATAATAAACAATACATTATTTTGACACATTCGTGATTTTTTTACAACTAAATGATAATAGTCCTAGTACTGTGTTCAAGAGTACATAAAATGAAAAATTCGATTCCAATTTTCATAAAATCGAGATTCAAGAGTAGCGCTACTAGTCGTCGTCTGGTAATTCCGAAACAGGTTACCTTATTCTTAAAACTCGAAATACAGCTTCTGTACTGGTTGTAACTGTTCCTGTAAGAAGGGTCCACTTTAAAACTTGTCCGAATATTCCTGTCAAAATAATTTATCTAGCTGTACACGTGACTTCGTTCGCGATTTTGAGGACGGCCAGTTGTGAAATGTGTTTTCGTCACCACAAAACTATATATATGTAATATAATACATATTTGAAATTATTTTAGTGAAATAATTATATTGTATTACATTTTATGGGTATGCATGTTGTTTAACTATCATATTTATATGTGGTGGTAAGAAGTAATATCCATACAATTCAAATTTATGTATGTATATGTGTATTTTCAATTTTCAAATAAAAATAACGTTGCCTGGGATTGGATATGTGCCCAGCTGATGATAGTTTTGCCACTTATCATATTGTGGGACTTAGTGTCTTCGTCTAGTCGTGGCTGTAACTCTGCCTACCTCTTCCAGGATTCCCTAATTTCCCGGTTTTGGCATCCGGTAAGTCCAATTCATTCATAACGTACTATTTTGTCTGTTTTGTCACGCCATAATACGTTTACATTTTTGGCGAGAAATTGCAAGTTAAAGAATTTTATTTGGATTGAAAAAAATGCTTTAATCCATGCCAACTTTTAGTATTTGTTAATGTCAAGCGTTGGCTAGTATAAGAAAAATTATGACTGCTAGTTTGTTAACGTAAATTTGGTGATGTCGTTGTTGATAGTTAAGGAGGCCGGTTTTGGCTTCCGGTAAGACCAATTCATTCATAGCGCACTATTTTGCCTGTTTTGTCACGCCATAATACGTTTACATATTTTGGCGGGAAATTGCAAATTAATAATTTTATTTGGATTTAAGTATAGATTTCCGCAAAGCAACGCCTTCTTCTATCAATTTTCATTATTTTTCATTTTCCCTGCATTTTTACCATTTTATAAGAATCTTCTCCTGTCAATCATTAAGGCTACAAAAAATGAATTAGCAAAATCGGTCCATAAAAACAGGCGTGATGCGACGTTCACGTGAAATAGGAAATCATTTTTATATAATGACGGTAGCAATCAGAGATTTCAATTAAAATTCAATCAGTCCCGGTTCATATAATCAACGAACCGTAATCCGTTAGTATAAGCATTGGTTGTTTATCTAAAAGTAGCGAAGCGTAGTTTATAGTTACACAAAATGGTTTGTGTTATCAATAAACAACGAACGACCGTAGCTATATTTTTATTCTTCGTACGAAAAACTACAATTTGTAAGCAAAAACGACAATTTGTAAACAAAAACAACTAGCTTCTTGATCCGTGTTGGTCAGGGCTTCTTTGCAGAATAGACCATCTGCCTTCCTGCCAGGCAGCTCATAAAAGGCGAGCACAGGCTTACCGTCACTAGCACCGTGACATCCTACTAGGTGCTAGAGTTTCACAGCAACTCGCTCGGATTGGCACAACCGCTTTTCCTATTCCTGCCACCTAAAAGTCCAATTGCCGTTGACGTGTTCCGGTTCGGAGGGTAAGGTAGCCGGTAAGCTTACTTTTGCTCCAGGCCTAACATCCCGTCCTCAGGTTGGCAACGCACCATTACCATCTTTGGTGTGTCTAGGCGGCGTGAATTTCTTACCATCAGGAAATCCGTCTGCTTGTTTGCCTTCCATTATCATACGTCGACAATTTATTTACAAAATAGTGATATAATGATAGATTAAATATTCATTGATCTTTCTTAATAGAGCCGTTAGATTATGAGTCTCTTTCATAAAATTAACTGTTACAGTATAAAATTGACAAAGAGTCTTTGTCATTATTCAGCGAGCTTTTGTATTCTTTATCAAAGCCATAAAAGACAGCCCAATTATGTGTTTATCTGCACAACTGTTGGTTCCCGAGGTTATTACAATGTATTTGTATTTTTAACCGACTCAAAAAAGAAGATAAATATTTTTTTTGTTACATAGCGTAACAATCGCCTCTGTGGTCTAGCGGTCCGGGTGTCGGACTTGACTGCATGAGGTTCCGGGTTCGAATCCCGGGTCGGCCAATAAAAAGAAAATTGGATTTTTCCAATTTTCTAATAACAAAAATGTTGGTCGGGATTGGAAATGTGCCCGGTTGGCGATAGGCTTGCCACCTATCACATTGTGGGACTTAGTGTCTTCGGCTAGTCGTGGGTGCACTGGTTGTACCTCTGCCTACCTCTTCAAGGATATGGGCGTAAAGATACATAGCGTAACAAAAAAAAATATGTCTTTTTTTTGCTATGCGATAGACCAACAAAGAACCGATTTTAATGTTTCACAATTAAGCGGTAGGTGTTTCTCCGAGGTGTTTTCATAAAAAAATAATCTAGATTCAACTAATGATTTGTGAATTTTACTTAACTAGCGTCCCGCCCCGGGTTCGCACGGGCATAAAATATACATATAAACCTTCCTCTTACATCACTTTATCTATTTAAAAAACCTTATCAAAATCGTCGTCTTATAATTTTAAAGATTTAAGCATACAAAGTGACATAGGGACTGAGAAAGCGACTTTGTTTTATACTATGTAGTGATAATGTATAATACGTTATATACTTTGACAACTTCATTTTCGATGTGTGAATATGGGACCATCTCGGAATACTTAGCTACATGTCACAAAAATAATTAATAAATCGGTCGTAGTAAGAAATTAAAGTCGGTTTTGCTCGATTTTACTAGGTTTAAATTGAAAGAAATGTTTTTTTAAACATTTTTACGACTTTCTCCTTCTGTAAACCTAGATATATATTCCACAGAAATGGTACATCTTAAGGAATTCGCTTAAAGTATCTTAACACTAATAAATAAAAAATGAATATAATTTTAATACATGGTCGTCAACTCTTGGTAGAATTTCCTTGTGTAATCGTAAAATTTAAAAGTTTAATAACCCCAACAAAACCTATATATAAAGTAGCAAATAACCGTCTCGATTACGCCAGCTTTCAAACAAATTCACATTAAAATTGTCTATCAACCCTTGATGTTGCTGTAAAAAGGGAAACGAGGAAAAGTGTAAAATATACATACTAAGTAAATTGTGTAGTCGAAAAGTGCAAAGGTTATTAAAAAGTTTTTGTAAGAACAACTAACTCACATGGATGATACAATAATGAATTACATCTTACAATTCTGTGAATCATTTAGTTTTTAGAGTACTTATTTTTGACATGTTCGTTATTTCTTTGTTTTTGGGACATAATAAAGAGTTATTGTTTTGTATTACATTGACAAAGCGACAAGCATAAAAATATACATGAAATCATTAAAACAACCGTGACGTTGGTTACAATTTTATTCGTGATCCATAATGGCGGTGACAAAATATCAAATGAAGCACTGAGAGAAAAAAACAAATAAAAATCAAAATTTATTAAATTAAATAACATGCACTACGGCAAACGAAAACTTGTAAACTCTTTTTCGAAAAATTGGTGTGATGTTTTATGATTATAAGATCTTCTCTTTGTTATTCTTAACGAAACGTCAGCACTACATGCGAATATCAAAGTGTATGGCCACAATAGCGGATAGCAGGAACATTGGCGCGGAGTTTAATTTAGAAAGAATGCGCTGTCTACTTCTCAAGTATAAATAAATCAATGTTCCGGTTTGATACTAAGGCTGTGCGCATACTATAGTCACGATAATTTTGACACACACTATTTCGTTACAAAACAAATGGCCACGCGCACACTTCGAACAAAACGTCTAAGAAAATAATTTGTAATACATGTATGTATTAGAAATTACCTACCTACAAAACTTGCACGTCAATAAATCAAATCAAAATGTTATTTATATTATTATTATTACAGTGCATGATGCCTTCCACTGCTTCATCATAGATTCTAATTTTTAGGGTTGATTGGAAACACACACAAAACACGTTAATAAATTAAGCCAAAAAATTCACTTTGCTTTTCACTCTCTCAAACCTCTTCAAAATTGTTTGCCCCTTCAAACTAAAATTTATTTAATGCATATCCTTATCCATCCATTATTGATTACGCCGGCTGTTGTCACCTTGATGCCACTGAGGAGGTCGTTAATAAACTTGAAAAACTTCAAAATCTCTGAATTCGGTTTATTTTCGGATTAAAAAAATTTAACTTTTAATTTTGGTCTAAGCTTAAATGGCTTCCGATTAGACAACGTAGACAATTTCACATTCTTTGCTTGCTTTTCAAAATTCTTTTTAATCAGTTTTCTCCTAATTACCTCCGTAATTCATTTAAATTCTTATATTCTCCTGGTTCGCCCTGTCGTTGAAATGTACGTACTCTGTTGCGATACCCTTCTAGTCATTCTGCTGCATATTTCCATTCATTCACAGTCCATGCTGTAAGGTTGTGGAACTCCTTACCTTATGTAATTCGTGGCTGCGAAACTCTTGATTCTTTCAAGAAACATCTAAAAGAGCATTTTTTTGCCATAGCTTAGACTCTCAATTCGTTCATACAATTTTACTATAGGTTTATGTTTAGTTTAACTTCGTTTATTTCTTTTGTTATTTTTTTAATGGTATGTGTTTTAGTTCATTAAATAGTATATATTTAGTAGTTTATTTATCTGTACACAAAGTCTACTTATTTCATTTATTACTTTCCTTTTACGGGTTGGCTGAAAGAAATTTCTTTTATTAGAGATAAGCTCTTCTTTTGTACTTTTGTTTTTTTTTACTTTGAAATATTTTGTTGTAATATCAGTTGTATACAATAAAGAGTTAATAATAAATCTGTAGACCTAAAACCTTTTGTTCATTTCCATTTATCACTGTCTATGTTTTATGTCATAAATTGTGTACAATAAAGAATTAAATAAATACGTTTATTTCACGTTAACCTACAACGCTACAAGTGCCTCTGTGACGCTTCTATATAATACTAAATCTACCACCGGATATGAACACGGCCTCACGCAGAGAAGATCCGGCACGAAACTCAGCGGGTTTATCTTTTTTCCTTATTTTAAAATGTATTCATTTATTTTACTTAATTTAAAAAGATTGGCATGAGGAGAAAATAATCTCAAGCATTCTTATCAGCTTACATGCCTAATATAATAACCTTTTTCATATAATTTCCATTTAATACATTTCTTTTTGTTAATTGGAAGGTCTTTCATATAATTGTGAAGCTTATTGTAAAATCGTGTAGGTACACTGGCACGTGAAAGAATGGTTTTCTCTGTGGAGACGAGACACATGCACAGCAAGATTATTTTATTCCTTGTATTAACACAGTGTACAGTTTTACAAGTGTGTGTAGTGACAATTTCTGACAAACGATTGTCGGCTTCCCTTTTGTATCAACGCGGGGTCGCAAATGGACGACAAAATAGTTGTGACCAGGATGTGGGCGGTTTTTTGGCGCCATTGAGAGAAAAGACGGTCGAATTTTTTTTTGATTATTGAATTTGGTGTTTATATTGAGTGACATTGGTTAATTTAGGTGGGAAATAGATTTATTTTGTTCAATGAAAATGCACAAATGAAATAATCATAAAGAAATTAGTGTATCGCCTATTTCCTCGCTGCCGTCAAATCTCATTAGATGAGCTTGAGTAACGAAGCCACCGCTTTACTCAAGACCCTGACTTAACATGACTTTGTACATAGTGACTAATGAATGTATAAGAATTAACTAACTTGAGATTGACAAAGTAGGTAAGTCCTGAAAAACGATTGAAAGCCATATTTTAAAAGAAAAAGAAGAAGTCTTAAGACTATCGTGACCACGATATGCGCTCAGCCTAAATGTTTTTACATGTAATATTTCGTTACCGAAATATGTCTACCTGCTAACCTTACGCAAAATTCATTACCAGTGGCCTTCGCCCTTGGTCTACTTACAAAACTTGTTACAATGTTATCAAATCGATCGATAACTCATGCTATTTCCGTAAATATAGTATCTGTTTCTGCCAATATTATTCATTCGTGAGTCATTCGTTTAGGCAAGCAGTTTAAGTATCTTAGAGATTATAAATAGTGATGTGCCTACCAATCGATAAAACAACGTTGTGATTTGCGTGCTGACGTTTGATTTATTTTTAATCTACTCCTAAAGAGGTTCTAAATTTAACTAATTTTTGAAGTGAAAACTTCTTTAGCGGCGTTGCGCACTTTTTTTGGAATGAGTAAAAACTTCTAAACTCGCGTCAGTTCTATATAATTTTAATTGTAATTTCTAATAATTCCTGTTTGGGGGAATTCTGCAAAATTAACTAAAATCTTTAGCGTTCAAAAGAAGTGTATACGTGCGATATGTAGTGTCAATCAGTTACATTCATGAAAGCCACTTTTTAAGGCACTTAAAATATGAAATACCTTTACCTTGTTTATATATATTGGCTGTATGTGTATTTGTAAAAAAAAACATCATCATTTGTTTCATACAAATGCTGAAGTCCTAGGTTTGTCTCATTTTAGAAATAGTGAGAAACAACATGTGCCTAACCAAAAAACATCATCATTTGTTTCATACAAATGCTGAAGTCCTAGGTTTGTCTCATTTTAGAAATAGTGAGAAACAACATGTGCCTAACCAAAAACTTAACATTTACAAAAATAATGTGTATTGCATGTCCATTCGTATATACAACCAAAGTCCTGATAATCTTAAATAACTTCTATTAAATAGATTTCGAAAAAAGATATTCAACTTACTTTTAGAGAAAACATATTATAGTGTCAAAGATTTTCTTGCAGACAAGAATAAATGATAAAGTATTTTTAATATGATTGGTTGCCGGGGAGTTTGTTTTGCCGTTTCTTCTTCTGTCTGGCTAGGTTTGGAAACGGTGGTAGTTTACGATAAATAGGGATAAATTAATTTACATACCAAAAATTGTTTGCATTAATAATCATTTAATCAATACGAAAAACAGTGTGTAAATAGTAAATAAATAGTTTAAATTACTAATCATATGATAATTAAAACCTATTAAAATATTTGCACACCATAAGTTGGTAGAATATGTTGGAACGCTTAAATAATTTTGTAACATCTTAGTAACATTCATATTACATAAATATATATTTTTCTTTCTTTTTTCTTTCTTTATTTGGTAACTGATTCCACAAAGGTGTTGTGCGAGGTAAAAAATGTCTTCGGAATCGCACAGTTGTAGATCGCCACGCATCAAGATGATGGGCATGATACTTTAAACTCTCACTCGAAATCAGTGGCTGGAATTAAACCAAACAGCTCCTCAGAGCATTCCCCATGATAGATGCGGTAGAAAACACTGAGGGACCCAACATTTCTACGCAGCGCCAAGTGATCAAGGTGATTGGTAATTGCCCGGTCATTGACAATTCGAGTTGCTCTACGTTGAATGCGGTCAAACGGAAGGAGCGGGTACTGTGGAGCACCTGCCCAGAGTTGAGAACAGTACTCTATACGAGGCCGAATTTCGCGCTTTATATAGTTAGTTGTAAGCGATGGGTCGGCTTGAAATACTGTCTCGCTTTACAGAGCACACCAAGTTTTTAGAGGCTATTTTTTTGGAATGAGTGAAATGAGAAAAAAGCCTTCTCCTCCAGATGACCACGAAATTAAACATTCTTATACATAGAAATACTATTGGACTTGACTGCATGAGGTCCCGGGTTCGAATCCCGGGTCGGCCAACAAAAAGAAAATTGGATTTTTCCAGTTTTCTAATTAAAAAAATGTTGGTCGGGATTGGAATTGTGCCCGGTTGGCGATAGGCTTGCCACCTATCACATTGTGGGACTTAGTATGAAGATACTAGTCGTGGGTGCCTTGGTTGTACCTCTGCCTACCTCTTCGGGGATATGGGCGTGAAGATACTTTTTTTTTTTTAGAAATACATAAAAATATACCAGAATAAACTTAGTAAAGACTTTTACTATTCATAAAAGACTATCTTTCATAAGCAAAACGACTCGTCTCTCGAATATAGGAACCGGGCATAAATGTTCATCACACAAATGCCTGCCTCATCGGGAATCGATACTGAGCCTAACGGTTGCTCGGTAGAGTATTATAGTATTTGGAAGTTTTACCAAGTGCCGTCGATGGAAAATATCAAATATGTAAAGAAAAATAGATAAATAGTTTTGAACTTTAGTACTATTATATTAAATTCTGTAGTTTTGATCACATTCAATCAATAACTCCGGCAAGACGTTTCGTTTTACACAGTTAAAGTTCTTTGTGATTCTGTAGCAGTAAGGCCTGTACGTTAACGTTACCTACAGGCCGGTACGTTAACGAGGTGGTCGAATAGTTACACGTAAGTCGTTAGCGGTAATTAACGGTTACATAAGAAAATAAATACACAATTTATATTTTTAATATATAATCCATTATTTATGTTGTTAGAATTTTACAAGTCATGTAAACCTGAATCAAACATTTGAATTAAATTTAACATGTTCACAGACAATCCTGAGTAAATTTCAAATTAATTATAGTAATAAGTACCTACCTACTTCCTTTTCACAAACATTTTTATACACATTGTTAGTTATTTTTAAATGAACATTTATTTGTATTTCTTAAATAATACAAGTAGGTAATACAAGTAAACTGACTAGGTGGGAGAGTTTCGCAGCGACTCATCCGGATTTGTACCACCGCCTTATCTATTCCTGCCGCCTTAACGTCATGACGTGTTCCGGTTTGGAGGGTAAGGTAGCCGGTAAACTTACTTTTGCTAGAGGCCTAACATCCCGGCCTCAGGTTGGTAGCGCACCATTACCACCTTTAGTGTCTCTAGGCGTCGTGAATTTCTTAGCATCAGAAAATTCGTCTGCTTGTTTGCCTTCCAATATCATAAAAAGGTAGGTATTCATTTTAAACAAATAGCTACTAGTGATATTATATTATATAGATAAAATATGCAAAATCTTTAAAATTGGGGAAAATGACGGTAGTTGCTAAATCATTGCTTAAAGTAGGAAGCAAATTAAGTATAAATTAAGACAGGTGCAACCGTTCGTGTGTGTGTGTGTATTTGTGTGTGTCTATCTGTCAATTGACATGATTATACATTGTATATATATATATAAACATACCGAGGTTGAATTGGGGAGACATTCAATATTTTTAACTTTAGGATTACCTCTAGTTTTACTTTCAATGGTAAAGAACTATGCAACAACTTGCCCAATCCACCGTCTTAAGTATTCCTGCCACCATAATGACGGTGCTTGACGCTATTATTATCCGGTCCAGAGGATAGGGTATCCAATAGACTCGCACTATGGGCCTAAAATTCCGGCCACGGTACTAACAGAACACGATTATCTCTTACCATTAGGAGAGCCTTGCGCTGCTGTTCGCTGCTTATCATAAAAACATGTTTTTTGTTATATCATGAAAAAGGCTATATATGTATATTACACATTCCACGTATGTTTAATATATATTTTTAGACGCATTTACATACACAAAGATAATTTAAAACTTGTCATCGCTGTGTATTTTTGAAGGGATCGATAACTTAAAAGCTGGTCAAATTTGTATAAGTATTTTAAACAGTAAACAATTAAAGATATTTTTTTCATTTTATTGAAAGGTTAGTCGCCTCTGTGGTCCGTTGTTGCGTTAACTCTAGGGTTCGCTTCTCGGGTTGGTTCAAAATTTGTATTTTCAATTTTCTAACAATAACCGTTTATCATATATGCTCAGGACCTTCCAGAGGCCGGAAATATGTATTTTAATTTTTTTTACAACAATCGGCTTTGTGGTCTTTGGTACGGTGTTTGACTTGATTTAATGGGATTAAATACCCGGGAATACACGGAAAGGACAACGAAAAAAAATTGTGTCTTAAATTTTCTAATAAAACCAACGTTGCCCGAGATTGGATAAGTGCTCTATTGGCGATAGGTTTGGTACCTCAAATCAAAGATTTCTCTATTCCGTGTTTGTAACCACATTGTTAACCACAATGTGATAGGTAAAGATGTGATACACTATGTATTCGGTTAGTCGTGGGTGCCCTGGTCGTACCTCTTACCTACCTACCTCTTTGGGCATACGGGTGTGAAGATACTTACGAAAAAATAGTTTCTACGCATCCGAAACTGAAACTGTAGCCGAAGCTAGATGTTACAGTCGAGACAGGCCGAAATCGAAACTTTTGGTCGGTCAATATTCTATAGTCTAATCTAGTTCAAAGTTGAAACCAGTAGGTAAGTCACTTTGAAAGTATACCTCGTTCTCGAATAATAAATAATTTAACATCAAATAGCTAAAACTTAAGTAGAACGCGCATCGAACTTTGTACCGAGCAGTGTTCGAATTGTGTCAAGCATTTGCTTAGGACAGAGGTCGGCAACCTGCGGCCCGCGGGCGACTTGCGGCCTGCCGCATGCCGACGTCTTACTTGCGGCCCG
>NJDC01002829.1:0-15417 GCA_002245475.1 Calephelis virginiensis | reverse complement strand
ATTTTTTATTATGATAGTGGAAGGCAAACAAGCAGACGGATTTCCTGATCGTAAGAAATCCCCGCCGCCTAGAGACACCAAAGGTGGTAATGGTGCGTTGCCAACCTGAGACCGAAATGTTAGGCCTCGAGCAAAAGTAAGTTTACCGGCTACCTTACCCTCCGAACTGGAACACGTTATAACGTTATGGCGGCAGGAATAGGTAAAGCGGTGGTACCAATCCGGGTAAGTCACTGCGAAACTCTACCACCTAGTCAGATGTCACGGAGTTAGTGACGGTAAGCCTATGCTCGCCTTGCTGCCTGGCAGGAAGGCAGATGGTCTATTCTGCAAAGGAGCCCGGACCAACACGGGGGGAAAAATATACATTATAGGGACAGGAGTAGGTATGGCGGTGATGGTGAGCCAAGTTGCTTCATAGCACTCTACCGTCAGAGTACTGGTAATGACCTGTTTATCCTATGCATAAAGTATATACACGCCCATATCCCGGAGAGGTAGGCAGAGACACAACCAGGGCACCCACGACTAGCCGAAGACACTAAGTCCCTATATCCTATGCACGCCTCTTAAAGCTGCCTGGCAAAAAGACAGATAGTATATTTACTCAGCATACTAACACTAGGAAATTTTGAATGTGATGTTTGAACTAGAAAAAAATTAAAAATGTTTTACTAAATTAATATCTATTTTATCTACCACAAAGTGCAAAGCATGCAAAGCGAGAAACAGTTTACACTTTACAGTACAATTATTTACTACTGCAGGTCAACGCGAGGAGCCGACCTGCAGTAGTTTATGCGATTGTTTTACTCCACTCGTACTGGTACTATCCATTGCGATTCCTATACTGTTCGGAAATATATAAGCAATACAAAATCAGCAAAAAATCTACGCTTCATCTTAGATCTCGCGCAAGCGACCTGCGCCGCCTTATTGCGCAGTGCACCGTCTTACGTTCTGACGATCTGTCGCGAGTTTAGAAGTTTTCACCAATTCCAAAAAAGTGCTCAATGCTGCTAAAATGTCAAGAAGTTTTCACTTCAAAAAACAAAATTTCAGTACCTATGTTATTCAGATAGATATGTATGAAAAGTGTGTCTACACATGTGTACATGTAAAGCAGCAAACTAGAAAAGCTATAAACTGCTGTTATAAACAATAGCTGATTTATAAACTGTCAATTCGCAAAACACGAAGGTCAGAGATAAAATGGCATCTCTTTGTGAGCCGTCAATAACCGCGGGAGTAAACAGATAATACGATCATACGATGCTTGGCCATATTACATCACGGTTGCAATCTCGCTGATAAGGATACATCCATTTTAACCAATCTGTTCTCGAAATTCCATATTGTTGCAGTGTCGTGCAGATGTAGATCACTTTGTCGATAACCCGTTTGAACTAACTTTGTATTTCTATAGTCTATAGAGTTTTGAGAGAGAAAAAGATTCCCGCCACTTCTGACATTTGTTCTGTATTTTATTGTATTTTATTTTGGCTCGAGCGTGAGCATCTGCCATTAGCCAACTTTTATTAATTTGCATCAAATAATTACCTGATTTTACAAAATCAGGTATACTTTTTTATTGATCGCCTCTGTGGTCTAGCGGTCCGGGTGTAGGTCTTGACTGCATGAGGTCCCGGGTTCGAATCCAGGGTCGGCCAACAAAAAGAAAAAATTGGATTTTTCCAATTTTCTAATAAAAAAAGTTGGTCGGGATTGGAAATGTGCCCGGTTGGCGATAGGCTTGTCACCTATCACACTGTGGGACTTAGTGTCTTCGGCTAGTCGTGGGTGCCCTGGTTGTACCTCTGCCTACCTCCTCAGGGATATGGGCGTGAAGATACTTTTTTTTTTACTTTATTGAAAATAGGTCAATAGTTGTCATATGAAGTAATGTCAAGGTCTTAGGCATCTTTGTCCTCAGATTTTTGTTTCATCGGGAAAACAAGCCATACCTACACTAAATTAGACAATAAAGAAAAAAATGCGTATATCTTTTCTCTCTATCCCATCAAAACTATATATGACGTAAATAAAGATTTTGTTAAAGCACAGCCAAAGGAAAATAGTTAGACTCAGTACCCACGACTAGCCGAAGACACTTAGGCCCGGTCCCATAATGTGATAGGTGGCAAATCTGTCGTCAACCGGGCACATGTCCAAACCCAGGCAAATTGAAAAAGCACACCTTTTTTATAGTCCGATATGATAATCAAACCTGGGACCTCATAAAATCAAGTTCAACTAAAAGTTCCATTATCTTTAAGTATAATTCCCATTATCTTGTTTTCTTGCTTAAACATAAAGCGTTAGCTTCCCTTTAAAACCGAACATAAACAGTGGTGAGCACTGACGTCATTGCAACAGGAATAAGAAGACAATTGGTACCAAATCGGATTAATTATTGCATATATCCATTACCTATTCACGTTCAGTGTTCGGAATTTGATATATGCCCGGTTGGTAATTGTCCCAAAATGTGATAGGCTTGCCACCTATCACATTGTGGGACTGTCTTCGGCTAGTCGTGGGTGCCCTGGTTGTATCTCTTCCTATCTATTCGGGTAAATTGGCGTGAAGATACTTTTATTGGTCATGTTCACAGTGCTAGAGATAAAACTGATGCTCGCTATACTCCTCTCCTCTCTCCATCGTCTTCAAAGTTACCTCGTCTTAGGTACTCTGTGTAGAATCTACCTACCTACCTAACTTGCAGATTGAGTATCTACCTACCTAACTTACAGGTTGCAAGTTATGATTAAAGCCAAATTGGCCATTTCAAAAAAGACCATTGCACTGGTACTGGCACATTTATAGAGTGCTGTGCAGCAACTGACCTTTTTGTATGTTTTGTTTTCTGTATGTTTGAATTGTTCGTGACGCGATTACTCGGTCAATAACAAAACGATTTTGATGACACTTTTTTTGGAAATAATATTTTTTTAGTTTATTCTATATTAATGTTTAAGTAGATTCTATATTAATGTTATCGTTATCCGATTGGCGGCTTTTTTAACAATTAACTCAAAACCACTAGTGGGGTGTTAATAAAATTTACGCGGAATCAATAGCTAAGTATCTTTTAAAAAAAGGTCATCATGTTGCGAGGTGGTAAGGAAATAATGGAGTCGTTTTTTGAAGTTTTACTTCTTTTAAATAATGTTTTATTTAAATACTATATTGTTTGTATGTTGTTTTGAAAATAATTTTGATGAAGTATAGATTTTTATGTTCAAAATAGAATAATAAATATAAATTCTTTTATCTCACATTAACTAAACAAAGAAAAAAAAAGAATCCCCATTTCGTGTTCATTGCATCAAACCTGAACGGATGGACCAACTTTACTAATGCTTTTATTATTGTAGTATTGGTTACCATCAGGAAAAGGATCACATGTAGAGAAAACCAGGGATCATTGCTGGGATAATGAGAAAACAACTTTTTAATTTTATCCATACCAAACTACTTACAACATACTGTTAGTAGGTAGAGCTGTTAATGCCAAACGATACGAAGTTCGAAGTTCTACCATACCGGATCGGATCAAGGACCCTCATTGGTAATTATCTAATGGTTGAAAGAATTATACTAAAGGCCGCTTGCATGTTTCTGGGATTATATTACTTGCTTTTTATTAGAAACTAACTCGGAGTTAAATATTTAACCCAGAAACGGCCCTCTTTCCTAAGTAAAGCGGTGGTAGATAGTGATTTAGGTGAGTTGTTGTAGGAAAGTCAATTAAACGTGAACTTGTAACTTTAATTTAACTTAATTAATTTCTCTTTATTAGGTAAACAAGAAAGTAAACAAAGCACCGCTATATGCCGCTGGACACTCCACAGTAACGCAGCCATATTTATTGTTTTTTTTTATATTTTTTTATTTAAACGCTTTAATCTCTAGATTGCAAATTGGATTTGAAACAATATCAATCAGTTTTTAAAGAAAATTATACCTGTACAATGTACATCACGCTTGATCAGCAAATAATAGAGTAGAGTAAGAGCGAAAACATCATAGTAAATAGAGTTTCCCGGTTATCCGGGAGACTCCGGTATTAATCCGCGTCTCAGGAGCTCAAGAGGTTTCCTGAGCTCCCGAGATGCTGTTATATTATATCCGGATATTTAAACTAAACCTACTATCATAAATGAACAAAAGCAAATCTGTGAGCTTCGCACTATGACTTAAATTCCACTGCCCTCTCTCAGACGTCATCCGGGTCCGTCAAGAGCGTAATACACTCCCGAAAAACAGAAGACGATGCTCAAAAGCAGTATAAATTGAAGATATTTTTTTTCGAAATGCCTCGTTTGCTGCTATTGGTTGAAATCCTCCCAAGTTGGTCCTTTCGAGGGCTAACAACCCTATTTCTAAATAATATTTTAAAATTGCATCTCTTTCTTTAAAAAACACTAGACATCTAAGAAATTCTAAACAAAGTAACTAGGATACATTACTGTGATGATTTTAAACAATTTCTTTGTCAATCTTGTCTATCTATTCGTCGCTTTGTTGGTGTGTTTTACAAGAAATGTATTACTTTATTTGAAAGACAACAGTACAACTTAAAATCTAAGATATTTTTTTGCGTTTTAATAGAATTGCTATTGTCAGTTGCCAATGTGAACCTGAGATCTTGAGCTCTTTTTGTTTTTTTTTTATGATATTGGAAAGCTAAGAAGCAGTCGGATTTCCTGATGGTAAGAAAGCAGCCTAGAGATACTAAAGGTGGTAATGCTGCGTTGCCAATCTGAGGCAGGGATCTAAATAAAATTATGTAATTTGCAATTTTCCGCCAAAAAAATTTATACGTTTTATGGCGTAACAAAACAGGTTCCCCCCGATCATAGAAGACCTCGCCACGTGTTATCGGATCCCCCGGACCCAATAACCGCGGCAAACGCTACTCTCCCAACTCCAAACCGGAACACGACAATCTCACATCACCATAACACAACACTGCACCGTCGCCGCCGGTCTCGGCGACCAAGACCTCTCTTGCTCCCGGCGCCTAACGCCGAGCGACGAGCTACAAATATTCCTCCACCAAGTCCACCCAGTAACCACAACGCAGCACCAAGTCGAGGTACGGTCTCCCGGGAGACAGCCCTTGGTGCTGGCGTTGTAGGTAACAGCCCAATCCATCTAAATAATGATGTCTCGGGCTGAGCACTCTGCTCGGCCCACAAAGTTCGGTGAAGTTGTAAAAATCGCAAGATTAGCAACAAATTAGTCATTCAAAAAAAAAAAAAAAACAGGCAAAATAGTGCCCTAAGAATGAATTGGACTTACCGGAAGCTAAAACTCCCAAATATATCCAGCTCCACACAACACACACCACTAAACTGTTTTATTAGCACTAACAATATACACACAATACTAAAAACTCAACGTACGTTTCGCTTCGTAACCGAAGCATCATCAGGAGAATTCGACTGCACTCCACGAAGGTCGAGGTTAGGCCTCGAGCAAAAGTAAGTTTACCGTCTACATTACCCTCCAAACCGGAACACATCATGACGTTAGAGCGGCAGGAATAGGTAAGGTGGTAATACCAATCCGGATGAGTCGCTGCGAAACTCTACCATCTAGTCAGATGTCACGGTGTTAGTGACGGTAAGCCTATACTCGCCTTTTACGAGCTGCCTGGCAGGAAGGCAGGTGGTATGTTCCGGAAAGGAGCCCGGACCAACACGGGGAATATATTTCTGATTGAGAAAATGTTTTCTCTTGTTTGTTTTAATAGAAGACGACATGATATGATGAAAACAAGAATAAATGGTGTATTGTGTGGGCAAAACCGCGGGCACTGAGTAGTTTACAGTTCATTAGTTACAAGGTTAAACGAATGATTATTTTTAGATAACTTTGCTGCTGAATTTTCTGAAATGTTCACAAAAAATGCTATAAGTTATGTATGTATAAAGTGTTAACTAAGATAAATATGGCCATTATTTGGCTATTTATATAATGTTAAAAAAAATATACGTACAAAGTTTTCAAGTTTGCAGATACAAAAAATATAACCGTGATTTAAAACTTGTCAACGTTAACTAGTTTTAATGTTTTCCTCGAGTTGGTCAAGGGGGGTTACCATATGCTCTTAAAGCAGCATTATTTCCATAATACTGATTATAATCGGAGAAAGACAACCTAATAACGTATATTATAAAGTTGATTAAAAAGGAAAGTAGGATAAATGCGGTCGAAATGAGAGCACTACGGAAAATCTGTGATGTAACGCTCGCTGACCGCATTCGTAATAGTGAGATCCGAGAAAGAGTGGAATTGAAAGAAAGTGTTGGTGTTAAAATGCGAAAGGGCATGCTCCACTGGTTCGGTCATGTGGAAAGAATGACAGATGAAAGATTGACAAAGCAGATATACAATGCAAATGTGGATGGATGGAGGTACCCGGGGAGACCAAGGCTGACATTTCACGATCAGATCATCGGATATTATCCGAGGGTGGTGTCAAGAGTCTCCAAAACCGGCGTGTTTGTATGAAAAGGGTTATGAATGTGAAGGAAGCAAGACAGGTTTGTCAGGTTCGTGAGGTCTGGCACTCAATACTCTCTGCCTACCCCGTAAGGGACTTGGTGTGAAGATATGTATGTATGTATTAAAAAGGTGGACATTTCCCCGTGTTGGTCCGGGCTCCTTTGCAGTATAGACCATCTGCCTTCCTTACCGTCACTAACACCGTGACATCTGACTAGGTGGTAGAGTTGCGCAGCGACTCACCCGGATTGGTACCACCGCCTTACCTATTCCTATCGCCATAACGTCATGACGTGTACCGGTTTGGAGGGTAAGGTAGCCGGTAAACTTACTTTGCTTGAAGCCTAACATCCCGGCCTTAGGTTGGCAACGCACCATTACCGTCTATGGTGTCTGTAGGCAGCGTGAATTTCTTACCATCAGGAAACCTGTCTGCTTGTTTGCCTTCCAATATCATAAAAATAACATTTAGCAAGATGGAAATAATAATATAAGCGTTCATGCTAAGGCCTCAGGTCCGCTGAGTAGAATAGACCATCTGCCTCTAAGCCAGACAGCTCATAAGAGGCTAGCGCTGGTTAATATAGAGATAATTAACGACAAGGCCATTGGCAGTAGAAGTCTATGTAACAACTTGCCCGGGTAAGGATCCACCGCCATATCTATTCCTGCCTCTATAATGACTCTGTCATTTTCCGGTTCGGAAGGTATTGTAGGTCCGGTAGAATTGCACAATTGGCCTAATACCTTACTTATTCTTGGCGCAATAATGACTTTGTCGTATTCCGATCTGGAGGGTAAGGTAGCCGATGAACTTGCACAAAAGGCCTAGCATCCCGACTACAAGACAGCGACGCACCGGTAACATCTATGGTGTCTATAGGCCACGCCTTTATCTTACCATCTGAAGAGCTGCGTGCTTTTTCGCTCTCTTTTGTCGTCAAATAATACAAATTCTGGCCATAAAAACATGAAAATTATCCCATTGGATTATCCCATGCAAGGGAAAAATCGATATTAAAATATATTTTATTCATAGTAACTCCACGCATAGTTGTTTGTGTAGTAATTCGATGTTTATTATATTTGCCAAAATGGTCGATGTACGGGCGAATAGGAAAACGCGTGGAAACAAACACCAAATTAATACCACAGATAACAAACTATAGTAAATGGTTAAAATATTAATTATTTATTATTATTTGGTGTCATTAAATAAATTTGCTGTACTTAAATACAACAACTCGTTGGTCGAATGGCACACACATGGTCGTACACACCTAACTACATCGACCAAACGCGTGGCTCGGGTTCGATTCCTGACGGGGGCAGACATTTGTGTGATGAACATTTAGATGACTGCACCCAGGTCCGGGTAGATACTATTGTATATATATACTATATGCATTGGCATACTACATTCCGGGTCTGGGTGTTTATTAAATATTATATTCTGGTATCTATTTATTTATTTGTATATGTATTAGTATCGTTGACTAACACCCATAACATAAGCATATAATTTGCTTACTTTAGGGTTAGATTCAATTCGTGTGACTTGTCCAGGGACAATTATTTATTTATTTATTTAATGGAACGGGTATAGCCCGAATGCAAAATTGAAATTTGCAGGTCCAATTTGGCTCGACTAAAGTACTTCCCCCGAAATTGTTCTTCCTACCGATTTGGAATCCGAATAATCAGTTCTTTTTAAATGTTTCGTCATAAAGCTTTCATTCATACAATCTGTATGACCTTTTTTTATTTCTGAAAATTGTGATGAATAATACGAAAGTACATTTTGACTCCTACTTTAGTTTTTCATAACGCCTTTATCCCTAAACATTGTTTTTTTTAAATACCACTATTTTACACTCTACTACTACTAATATTTCGTATCTACTCATATTTAGATGGAAAATAATAATTTGCCAAATGTAATAAAAATATATGTATCAGAAATATCTAACTGCAATAAAATTTAAACACTCTCTTAACACTTGTTTTAGGTACTAAAAAAATTTTTATTTCCCAAAATTGTAATGAATAATATGAAAATACATTTTAACTCCTTATATTGTTTTATAATGCCATTATTCTATAACGTTTTTTTTTATAATACGAGTATTTCATACTCTAATATT
The DNA here is from genome assembly GCA_002245475.1 of Calephelis virginiensis. Lineage (NCBI taxonomy): Eukaryota > Metazoa > Arthropoda > Insecta > Lepidoptera > Riodinidae > Calephelis > Calephelis virginiensis. The sequence continues at coordinate 6,757 of NJDC01002829.1, read as the reverse complement.
TCGTACATACTCAGATGGAAAATAATAATTTACCCAGTGTAATAAACATATAGGTATTTGAAACGTCTAACTCCAAAAAAATTTAAACACTTTCTTAACACGTCTTTTACTAAAAAATGTCTAAAATTGGTTCTCAACCAATATACTACATGTATGTATATACCACGTCAACTATAATATAACCACGTCAATCAGTTAAATATCAAATTTAAATAATGTTTAGTTTGTCTTTTTTTTGTGCAGTTGTCAATGTCTTATGTGTGGAAATCTTCATGGATACATGCCACTTTTAGGGGAATAACAAGTAACATCGGACTCCTACCAACTAAAACTACGCCATGTCCGTCCCTTCGCCAGGTACTGAGACAGCGGGAACGCTTTCGTACGCATCCGCTGCCCCGGCGGTGCTGGATCTTGCGATTTCCATAAAGCAGCTCTTCTCCACAGGCAGAAGCTTATCGTCAGAGAACGTCGTGTCTCCGTGCACAGCCTTTTTTTTTAAACCTTCTCTTTGCCTATGTCAGAGCTGTGGGAACGCTTTCAAACTACTACCATGACCTTGACGGCATTTGGTCATTTGACCCCAGTATCGGTTATATGCGTACAAATTTTTTTTTGTTTTTTTTTTTTGGGGTTGCGGCACCCCCGAGCCTGCCGCAACTCCATCTCGACCGGCTGGGCCAGGGTTAAAAACAGGGTTTGCGCGCTTTCTGATTCTATCCAAGTTTATTGTGATAAAATAGCAAATAAAGCGCTGAATGAAATAAAGACGTCTAATAATAGGTACATACAAAGTTTTGCGTTTGTCATAGCGTTAAAGCACTGGCGATGGAATGTTGCATTATAGCTATCCGTCTTACGAATTTATTCGGGCTGAGCACTCTACTCGGCCCACAAAGTTCGGTGAAGTTGCAAAAAATCGTAAAAAAAAACAAATTTTGTCTGAATCTGACGCGAGTTTAGAAGTTTTTACCCATTCCAAAAAAAGTGCGCAACGCCGGTATGGAAGTTTTCACTTCATTAAAAACCCGTTTTGACTTTACTACTTTTTTAGAATAAAACTGGTCAAAATTTTAATAGATGTTACTTTTGTTAATTGAGAAAATCAGAATCACAGATTATATACCGCTATCAGGATGAAATCATTTCCAATGAAAACATGATTATGTTAGGTTTTTAATATGAAATCTTAAAATCAAACAAAAATGTTGTTTTCTACTTTGTTCTTATCAATTAATATAAAAATAAAATTAAAAAATATTACAGTTCATGAAGTGAATATACGTCAATTCTCAAATAAACAGTTTCATCAGACGAAACGTTCTATTGTAGTGGCGTATTTACCAACGGAAGCAAAAATCTGTTTCACCGAGTCTTTTTAGGGTTCCGTAGACGAATGCCAAAAAAACGGAAACAGGCGAACAAAAATATCGTCATATCTGCCTATCCATAGGTCTTTGTTAGGAGTGTAATTTTTAGTAGGAATATAGCTTGATGAACGTAAGTATCTTCACGCCCATATCCCCGAAAAAACTAGCCCCCTACGACTAGCCGAACACACTAAGTCTCACAATGTGGCAAGCCTATCGCCAACCGAGCACATGTTTAATCCCGGAAAACGTTATTTTCATTATAAAGTTGTAAATGCACATTTTCTTTTTTTTGTCCACACGAGGGATCGAACCTGAGACCTCCAGAAATCCTCCAGAAGTCGGGATCGCTAAAACACAGAGGCGATAACGTACCTAAAATATACGTATAATGTAATAATCAAGTATAACTTTTTATGAATCTTTTTTAAACTGAAAGCCAATATTGAGGCTATTTTTCGATTTTCAGTATCGAGGAAATCTTAAGAAAATGCGGTCCCTACTTATTTTCTTTTTTACCGCAGGAAATTAAAACTGGTAGGCACTTTTTTGAAAGAAGAAACGGACCAGTGGGTCACCTAAGGGAAAATGACCACCACCCGCGCCGCTCACTGACACACCAGGAATATCATAAACGAGTTACCGACCTTTCTGGAGGACTCTTGAGGATTCCTAACTCCTATCGTAGCCGTATGTTATATGTGTAGTTCATGCAGTTATCATCACCTCGACGGCAATAGGCTATGATGGGGAAAATTCCAATCGAATCACAAAGATTTATCACCAAATAGACACGTGATTTTTAAAAGACTTGAGACCTATCTCAATATGTATCTTCTAATTATCAGATTTTTTCACAAAAGCGAACTTATCACTAATTGATACATACTTGCTAATTATATTCTTAAATTAAAACAGGATATACACGGGATAAACATGTCACAAATGGCTGTATGTATCCTGTATGGAAATTATCGTAGTTGTGTTAGTAAAACATTAAACATGGTTCGAGATGAGGACCGACACAAGCAATATGTTAATTAACGGCTTTTACCATAAACTTGCTGTTCTACGGCCAATGTTAATAATGTAGTAATAGACAGAATCAGGGCTCTTACCATGAGTTTATGCTTGTCAAGTTTACAATACTCGCTACTGTCTCTATAAATTATTTGTATGAAAACTTTGAACAGCTCTATTAGTGACTCTTACGGCCAATGTTAATAATGTATCTCAATCTAATGGATTTCAAGCAATCTAGATAGCTGCGTATGCGGCAGCCTATCCCATACCTAATTGCCATATCTATCCTGTCCACAGATATGTTATTGGCAAGCGATAACATAAAAATGGATCAAAATATCAACCTTGGACAGCAAGTTTCGGATTAGGATTGATTATTAATATTGGCCGCTAGTGAACTTCATGCCACACGCGCTATACTATATGAAACTTTTAAATTTTTCAAACAATAGCAAATTTAGCAATAATTCTCCTATTCAGTGCTAAGACGAATCTAAATCACCAAATATCGGTACAATCAGTCCAATAAAGGAATTGTGTTTAAAGTGTTGTAGAAAACCCAACTGTATTACATTTTGTTGTATCGACATATATAAAAAATCGTATTTTTTTGTTTTTCGTTTGTTAACACAGTACTTTGAAACGGCTGAAGTTTTCAATAAATAAAATAAGCTATGTTTGTTTGTTTGTCCTTCTTTCACTTTGCTACGAAGTCTTGTTAATGTATATTTTTTGTGTGGTAGTTAAGAAGCCGACTTTAAAAGCTACTTTTTAACTCGATATTTACACAGGTATATGCCAGATAAGTTGATTCGCCTCTGTGATCTAGGGGTCGGACTTGACTTCTTGAAATCCCGGGTTCGATCCCCGGGTCGGGCGACAAAAAAATTAGAAAACGTATATTTCAAATTTTCTAATAAAAGTAACAATGCCCGGGATTCGGTATGTGCGATAGGCTAATCACCTTTCAGATTGTGGGACTGGTTATCTTAGGCTAGTCGTGGGTATAGCAGTACTATTTAAATTATGCGCTTCGGCTATATTCGTCAAGCTTCGGAAATCCAAATGTATTTTAGAGTGTAGAGTTGTTATTACATAATTAATCATTTCGCTTAAATTTAGATTAGGTCAGCCAATTTAAAAATAAAAGTATAAAGTGTAAAAAGTGTAAAGCCGAAGCGCATAATTTAAATAGTAGTACCCTAGTTGTGCCTCTGCCTACCTTTTGAGGATATGGGCGTAAAAATACTTTCTAAGTTGATTATTTTTCTGGAATTTCAATGCTATTTAGAAAGATATTTCTACGTGACATTGAACGCGACTTTCAAAAGTTTTTCATGTTGTTGTACTTAAGTGCTAAAATGTGTCGTTGAGGTTAACTGACGAAAAGTTAAGTTCTCTTGACATAATGTTTGTGAATACTCACACAAAAACCAACGTTGCCTCATCATTTATAATTTCAGCGTCACTTATACCTGTCAATATTTATCTAATACCTATATGCTAACAATACAAATATGTCTTCATTTGTTGGACAACTGATTTTGATTGTCTTCATGTACTTATCTTAATATATATAAATTACGTGTCATACCTTACCATGCGATGGACTCCTTAATTAAACCGGTTTCAACAAATTTGCATGCCACAGTTTGATCCAACTTAAAAGATAGGATAGCTCACATCTCAATTTATGATCAAAAAAATTTGCATCCGAGCGAAGCCGGAACAGGCAGCAACATTAATAAATATCAAACGGATTCTTAGATTCAGAACAGATAAATTTAAAAATAAAGCGCAAACCGTAATGAAATTTGGTTAATACCGAGGAAAGTTACAAGATATTTGCTGTCCCACCTTATAAAAAGGTTTCCGTGGAGGAGATGTAAAATCAGAATGTAAATTGGGCCATAATTTATTAATTCAATTCAATTTATGTGTTTGTAGAAGTAGGTACTACCATAGGTCTTAAAGACTACATTGTAAAAGAATGACTACTCCTGGCCTAGTGGTGTACAAATATTGTTTATGAAAAGGTAAGTTTTTAGTCAAGAAATTACAGACATGACAAAACGTTTATATTTATTTGAACGTACAGGTTATTTTTTATTTTATTTTATTTGATAGGAAAATCAACAGCTAAAGTTTAAGAAAATTAGAACTATGAATTAATAACAGTCAGCCAATTACAGATTTTCACAACTAGATACAAAGTACATATAGAAGCTATAACACCAAAAACAAACAACTAAATTAGGATAATCACTACACGAAAAGAATATGTTATGCGTATTAAAGTACATACCAATTTTATATTAACTATTGACATTAAGTAGCAAAGAAAAACATGTTGCATAGTAATCGCCTTGCCGATTCAACATCAGTATTAAATAAGTCCAAATCAACTCCAGATTTTACCAAATTATTAAATTTATTGCTCGCACGCCACACAAATAAGTTTTGCTTGTAATTATTGGAAACTAACGGAAGACATAATATTTCATTTTGACGTAGGGACCTAGTGAGAACCCTGAATGATAACTTTGTCAATAGGCTGGGAGAGTCAATGGTGCCCGAAGCTATTTTTAATAAATATATAAGGTCAGCAACTTCACGTCTTTTTACCAAGGGAAGCAGATGATGCTTTCTGCAAAGTTCATAGTACTCATCAGATCTCTAACTATATTTTACATAGCATAACAAGGATTCCATAATTCTGAAGCGTATTCTAATTTACTACGTACGAATGTACAGTACAAAATCTTGAGTGTTTAAACATCGTTAAAATCTGATGAGAGACATATTTTCACGCCAAGGGCATTGAAATCTAATATACCTGCCAAATATTATTGCCATTCAAAATAAGATTATTTATGGTGAACGAATGTACAACTTTTGATATCGCATTGTTCTCTTCGTCATACTTGCCCTTTTGTTGTTTGCTCTGAATTTAAGTGAGTGTCATCCATGAACATAAGAATATTGTGATTATTCCCTTTGATTGGCGTCATTTATATAATTAAGAAATAAAAATGGACCAAGAATCAAACCTTGTGGTACACCCATCGTAACCAGAGCGCCTTAAGAGGTTTTGCCATTTATCTCAACCCTATGAATTTTATTATTAAGAGATACTAAAAGTGGTAATGCTGCGTTGCCAATCTGAGGCAGGGATCTAAATAAAATTATTTAATTTGCAATTTTCCGCCAAAAAAATGTATACGTTTTATGGCGTAACAAAACACGCAAAATAGTGCGCTAAGAATGAATTGGACTTACCGGAAGCTTAAACTCCCAAATATATCCAGCTCCACACAACACACACCACTAAACTGTTTTATTAGCACTAACAATACACACACTACTAAAAACTCAACGTATGTTTCGCTTCGTAACCGAAGCATCATTAGGAGAATTCGACTACACTCCACGAAGGTCGAGGTTAGGCCTCGAGCAAAAGTAAGTTTTCCGGCTACATTACCCTCCAAACCGGAACACATCATGACGTTATAGCGGCAGGAATAGGTAAGGTGGTAATATCAATCCGGATGAGTCGCTGCGAAACTCTACCATCTAGTCAGATGTCACGGTGTTAGTCATGGTAAGCCTATACTCGCCTTTTACGAGCTGCCTGGCAGGAAGGCAGGTGGTATGTTCTGCAAAGGAGCCCGGACCAACACGGGGAATATATTTCTGATTGAGAAAATGTTTTCTCTTGTTTGTTTTAATAGAAGACGACATGATATGATGAAAACAAGAATAAATTGTGTATTGTGTGGGCAAAACCGCGGGCACTGAGTAGTTTACAGTTCATTAGTTACAAGGTTAAACGAATGATTATTTTTAGATAACTTTGGTGCTGAATTTTCTGAAATGTTCACAAAAAATGCTATAAGTTATGTATGTATAAAGTGTTAACTAAGATAAATATGGCCATTATTTGGCTATTTATATAATGTTAAAAAAATATTCGTACAAAGTCTTCAAGTTTGCAGATACAAAAAATATAACCGTGATTTGAAACTTGTCAACGTTAACTAGTTTTAATGTTTTCCTCGAGTTGGTCAAGGGGGCTTACCATAAGCTCTTAAAGCAGCATTATTTCCATAATACTGATTATCATCGGAGAAATACAACTTCATAACGTATATTATAAAGTTGATTAAAAAGGTGGACATTTCCCCGTGTTGGTCCGGGCTCCTTTGCAGTATAGACCATCTGCCTTCCTTACCGTCACTAACACCGAGACATCTGACTAGGCGGTAGAGTTTCGCAGCGACTCACCCGGATTGGTACCACCGCCTTACCTATTCCTATCGCCATAACGTCATGACGTGTTCCGGTTTGGAGGGTAAGGTAGCCGG
>NJDC01002827.1:220609-257756 GCA_002245475.1 Calephelis virginiensis | reverse complement strand
TTTTTCTATTTATTTATTCTTTTATTTACAGCCATTTAAAGCATAATAATCGGACCAAATTATGCAAATAATAGTTACTGAGAAATTAATAGGGTTTTATATTTGTATGTGAATAACCGGTTATTGTTCTTCACTATCTTGCATGTCCCAAATTAGTTGACCACGACTGGATATAGCAAGAAAATTACTTAGGATAATATATCAAAATATGTACCTATACATAAAGTAGCAGCTCCTCCCGGCTTCGAACGGGTGGAAAGATTTCTGTGTATTCCTAGTAGTAATATAGCATATGTTCATCTAATGTCTTATGTCAAAGTAAATTATGTTCACGCCCATATCCCCGAAGGAGTAGGCAGAGGCACAACCAGGGCACCTACGACTAGCCGATGACACTAAGTGCTATAATGTGATAGGTGGTAAGCTGATCGCCGACCGGGCACATATTCAATCTTGGGCAACATTGTTTATATTAGAAATACGAAAATACAAATTTTCTATTTTTTTTGTTGCCCGACCCGGGATTCGAACCCGGGATCTCATGTAGTCAAGTCCAATACCCGGACCGCTAGACCACAGAGGCGATTATCGGGAGAGTACAGAATACTAAATCTCACGGTTCTTGCAGAAGACGTACCTAGGCTCCTCCACATTCAATACTCTTGTCGTATTCAAATTCAAGTCAAGTCCGACGCCGGACCGCTAAGCCACAGAGGCGATTATTCCTACAGGAATTGTGCAAAGTAGTGCCATAATTTTGGAAACTATATTCATTAGAAATATAATCGTGACACTTGTTCAAATTCTTTTGATATTTTTAATATCTTTTGAATGAAATTTGAATTATTTAAAATATACTCGAAATCCACAGATAATATTAAAACGGTCTTGAATACAAAATGATTTATTTTAGGATTAATATGAAGGTATGGATTATGTGGTCGGAATTTCTATCAACTCTTAAAAGAAAGTTATTACAATACCTTAAATATAATATTTAGAGACATGGTGCCGCGAAAGTTTTTGTAGATGTTGATACGTTCTTTAATATTATAGCAGGTTTTATCTTTTATATTTAATGAGTTTCCCAGCGCACTCAAAAATAGACTTTTTATAGCTTACTTTTTTACACCTGGTGTTACATTATTAAAGTTTTAGTGGGGATCCTCATTTTTTTCTAGTAAAAAATATAGCTCATACTACTCAGTGATAATGCAACATTCTAATGGTGAAAGAACATTTCAAATTGATCCAGACTTAGTCTTTGAGTTTATTCGTTATTAACATTCAAAAATACATAAAAATAACTACGTTAATTAAAACAGACTTCAAAATTAAAAAGTAAAACTTAACAAATATTTTACTATTTATACTATTAATCATAAGCTTATTATTTATATATGTGTCATTTTGAAGTCGGTGCCACGCCTTAAACTAATAATTATAAGTAAGTATAAAATTGGCTTGCCACCGACTTCCAACTTATTAGTAAATGACACATGTAGATAATAGGTAGCATATAATTAATATTAAATATTTATTATTTTTTAATTTTTAATTTTGAAATCGGTTTTAATTAACGTAGTAATTTTAATAAAAATGCTATTAACATAAAAACCCATTAGGCCTACCTGAATAAATTTTTTTATGCGATCAATTTGAAGCTATTCCGCATCAAACAAAAAAAGAATTACGTAAATCGGTTCAGAAACCTCCGAGAACATACATAACATACCTAAAAAAATTATACCGGTCGGATTGAGAACCTCCTCGTTTTTTTTAACTCGGTTAAAAAGAACAAAAAAAAATCCAGTGTTTTTCTGGGTTCCTTAGCAGAATAGACCATCTGCTTTCCTGCAAGGCAGCTCTTTAAAGGCGAGCATAGGCTTACCGACACTAACACACATCTGACTAGGTGGTAGAGTGTCACCACCATACGTCCTATTTCTGCCTCCATAACTTCAGTGCTTGCCGATGACGTGTTCCGGTTCGAAGGATAAGGTAGGCGGTAAACTTACTTTTGCTCGAGGCCTAACATCTCCGTTGGAAACGCATCATTACCACCATTGGTGAAGGCGGCGTGAATTTCTTACCATCAGGAAATCTGTCTGCTTGTTTTCTCTCTAATATCGTAAAAACAATTTTTCCTTTTCATTAATGGTGTAAATGTAGGTAGAAGTGTTACTACCCTAAAGAAGTCGGATTGGGTCGCTAGTGCAATATAAATGCATCGCGCTCGCAACTCTGCGTCTCTAGTTTCTGATATAGGTATTGTAGGTACTTGGGTATTTTGCATAAATCAATTTTTAAAATTTTGTGATATATTGTCCGATTTTGGTGATTCTAAAACTAAAGGTATTGAAGCAGTATTGAAAATGAAATAATTTATTTAAATAGGGATTAGTATAAAGGTATGGATAACATGGACCGAATATGGCCGGCATTTCTATCAACTTCTAAAATGTAAAAAAGCAGTTACAATACCTTAACTATAATAATTAGTTAGATATATGCAATTTTTTGTAGATATTGCTCTTTAATATTGTAGAACATTTATCTGTTCTATCTGTAACGGTTTTCGCAGCGCACGCGTTTTTTTTAATTTTTCAAGTTTTAGTAGGGATCCCTAATTTTCCCTTTAAAAAATATAGCCTATGTTACACAACGATAATGCAGCATTCTAATGGTGAAATAATTTTTGAATCGGTTCAGTAGTCTTTGAGTTTATTTGTTAAAAACATCCAAAAGTACAAAAATACAAATATTTCCTCTTTTATAATAGTGTAGATGTAGATAAGATTAGTAGATTTATAACACAAGCAATGTAATTTGCTTACTTTGGGGTTAGATTATTTATTAATTTGTCCTGAGATATTTATTATTTTTATAGTAAAATAGAATTGTTACAAGTGTAACACCCTGTTTATCAGTCGCAAGCCGCACGTCAAATTTGGATTTTATAATGTAAACACATTACCGGATATCCGTATGGCGTATTATCTGTCGGATTTGGTCTCATGTCCGGTAACTTGTCGGGAGTTCCGTTGCTAATAACAAACTGAGACAGATCCGTTTTCGGGGTTCCGCGCCCAAATTTGAGTTAAACCTGAATGCTTATTATTTAAGTGTAGCTGATCGTGTCCGTCTGTCGGCTGGGTTGTCAAGTCGACTACGTGTTTTTGTTTTGTTTTTTTTATGTTTGACACGCAATTGCTCGACTCATAACAAACAGCTTTTATTACAACTAACAGCGATTTCGAGAAGGAAGGTCATGTTTCCAAGGTGGTCCCATTTAAATTTGATCACGATCCGTCTTGTGGTTTTTTAGTTAAGCTTAGTAATTCATAAACGGTGGTCCCGTTTTTCCCTCGTATTCATAAGTTACCACTTACTGCTACTTTAACTAATGAAATTAGAAACGGTGTTGTTTGTTTTGCTGTTTTGTTGGTGTAGTTTTACTGCTCTTTTTTTATTTATTGTTTAAATCGTTTTGTCAGATGAAAATTTCTTTGTTTTTTACTTTGTTTTGTTTGAATTTATTTATTAGGGAAATTCGGAATGAAAAAATAATTTAATGGTGAAAAAAATTTATATCCCTTATGATCCCACTTATCCTGTTTCATAGTAATAAGTCGGGTTTATTGCGTTTAACCTTGCGTGTACATCAAGTATAGATAGCCGATGACAAATAAACAAACAAATATACTTGAACAAATTATACAAATTAAATGTAACCCCAAAGTAAACTTTTTATAATATATGGTCGTGAGTGTAAGTAGACTATAATAACACGTAGAAATATTTAAATGAATATTCACCTTGCACATTTCTATATTTTCATTGCATTTACATGCTAGCCCTCGTCGGGAATCGCGCCCGAGCCTCGCGGTTACCCATCGGTCAATGAAGCTGACGACTAACTACACGGGGAAGAAAGGGGAAAAGTTTAATGACGTATTATTACAGGATCTTTGTCGTATTTACTAATATGTAATACCTGCACTCGATGTTTGTTTAAAATTTACAACAAAATCTTGAGAACTGTCTTGAATTTTTTATGTGGGTAGTAGAAAATTTTATATTCTTCAGTATTTATGGTTCACAAAGAAATGAATACATAAAGTAAGCTTTACGAGAGTTGGATTTAGAACGAAAAAACTCCGGGCACGACTCATAAAAATTCAATTTGGCGATTCAGTTGCCCCAAACGTCTCACAGACGGACATAAAAGGTATTACCGCCGTCTCGACGAGTTAGGACGGAAAGTTTTTTGAACGAGTGTCATTAGGGGTAAACGGTGGGACATGTCTTGAATGACGTGACGTTTATAATAATGAATAAATAAATATCTCAGGACAAGTCACACAAATTGAATCTAACCCCAAAGTAAGCAAATTTATGTGCTTGTGTTATGGGTGTTAGTCAACGATTCTAATACATAGAAATACTTAAATATGCAGACAACCCGGAAATGCAGACATCTAAATGTTCATCACACAAATGCCTGCCCCCGTCGGGAATCGAACCCGAGCCTCGCGGTTGGTCGATGTAAGTTAGGCGTGTACGCTAGCCACTCGACCAACGAGGCGGTCAAAGGCGGTTGATTTATGAACCAAAGTAAGCATAAATTTTTATGAAAATTTTCCTAAAAAGTACTCAAGCTTTGCCTCGAGCTTTGATTGCCTTACTGAATGCGTAGTCATTCTAGTTTGATTTCAGAGATAATTAGTAATGACGTTTAGGTTGAGTATTATACCGGTTCCAAGCTGTTGTAAACGGGCCTTTCAACAAAGGTTACTTTGGAGGAATCTTTGTCCACATCTTTTGATTATTAATAAATTTTGATGAAATCTACCGTCCAGACGGATGCGAACCAATGCTTACAACCGCTGTTTACACCCGTCCGTATTCCCTATTAACGTTCCATATATAATCTTCCCACCCGTATCCCCCAAGAGGCACAACCAGGGCACCCACGACTAGCCGAAGTCACAAAGTCCCCCAATGTGATAGATAACGAACCTATCGCAAACCGGTCACATATCTAATCCCGGACAGTGGTGTTTTTATTAGAAAATTGAAAAAAATAACACTTGCTTTTTGTTGCCCGACTCATTAATCGAACCCGGTAGGTATTTCAAAAAGTCAAGTCCAACACCAGATCGCTAGACCACAGAGGCGATGACAGAGGCATTATTGTTTATTATTTTTTTATTTACTGAAAAAGACAATGGTGGCTTAAAATAATACTATACATTTTAAATATGTAAACTCTATTAAAAGCAAAATAAATAAACTCTTACTGTCCTTTTTCCGAATGAGATAGAGAGCCGTGAGGTTGTTCGCTTTCTTATCCCATAAAAAAAAAGTTTTATCTAAGAGGAGTGTCAAAAGTCTCCGAAACCGGCGTGTATTGAATACGACAAGAGTATTGAATGTGGAAGAAGCTAGGTACGTCTTCTGCAAGAACCGTGAGATTTGGTATTCTGTACTCTCCCGTTAATGACTTGGCGTAAAGATATGTGTGTATGTGAATCTTGTTAAAATATAGTATCTTGATAGTTATTACTGTTAAACTAAAAGAGAAAAACAGCTAGGTCAAGTGTGTGCTGTCGGTTCACTTTGCAGTACTTAGGGTTTTAGGCCAGTCCAGAGAATAGTTGAAATTCCTGGAATAACTTTGTTCGTTACGAAATATTGTGGTAGATGATTTAAAAAACAGCTTATAAAAAAATGTCACGACTAGGGAAATTAAATTTGGCGATTTATAACGAGCTTTAAACGTGTCGCAGATGGACATAAAAGTAATTAACTCCGTCTCAACGAGCAACGTCTTTTGGACGAGTGTCATTAGTGATAAACGTAGGGACATGTCAAGAATGATGTAACTTTAATAATTATCGCCTCTGTGGTCTATCGGTCCGGCGTCGGACTTGACTTCTTGAGGTCCCGGGTTCGATCCCCGGGTTGGACAACAAAAAATATTGGAATATATATATTTTCAATTATTCTAATAAAAATAATGTTAATCGGGATGGGATATGTGCTCGGTTGGCGATAGGCTTGCCACCTATCACATTGTGGGACTCAGTGTCTTCGGCTAGTCGTGGGTACCCTGGTTGTGCCTCTGCTTACCACTTTGGGGATATGGGCGTGGAGATACTTTAATAATTGAGATGAGGATATATCGGTGAGGAGTTTGTACTTTTCCACTGTCTGTCTAGGTACACTTTTCTAAATAACAGTTGCTCTTTTACAAATATACCTACATAAGCAAAATAAATAACTGACCTCCTTACAATACTTTCAAAGTACTCTATCTATGGGGTTAGATGTTTCGCTTGGTTACTGTGTAAAATTTAAAAAAAAGTACATATATGTATACATACATATATGTACTTTTTTTAAATTTTATAATACACAAGAACAAGTGTTATTTGAAAAAATGTGTCGATATGGAGGTTGATTAAATAGTTTTTTCAACTTCAACAAAGCAAGGGCCCTTTCTTATTAAAAGTTGCTCATTTATTTTAGAAATATTAAAATGAAAAGAATCGCTATTATCATCGTCTATGCAAAAGTGTTTATGTTTGCATGTATCTCCCGTTTTCACGTCCAAATGGGTGAACAATAGATTATTTTTTAGATCTCGACGGGGTTTCGCAGCGCTTGATACCTAACTTTAATATATGAACGAAGCCGGGGCAACAGCTAGAGGTTTAGACATTATTTATTTGTTGATAACTTATTTGTAGACGCCCAACCTGTTTAAAAAAAGATAAGAGAAAGAAGGCGACAAACTGTGCTCATTTTAGAATTATATACTCCCCACAAGTTTTTACAGTCCATCAGATTTTCATTATTACATTGCACACATAAATCTAAACATTTTCGTGTTTAAAATTTAAGGATATTCAATAATATTTTTGTGATTTAAGAATATTTAAATAGGAGGTAGGTACTGGTGTGCCTTTATTCTGCGATTGGGGTGTTTAACAACAGGCGTGATTTAGTTTACTAGCTACCCTATTCTTCAGATCGGGACACTACAGTGATGAGCACTAACGTAGCAATAGGTGAGGTGGTAATACTAAAGCGGGCAAGTTGTTTCAAAACTCTTACTACTCGTTTAGGATAGTCCAGACATTGTCCTGTTTCCTCGCCTTGTCCTAACAATAATAAACGCAACAAAAAGCAATTAGCAGAATTGATTAATCCGATACGGATTTTCAAGGGAAAATTGAGTTTAATTTTTATTTATAAGATTTACGTGTTCCAAATTATACGAAATCTTTAAACTGTATATATTGTATGTGCTCTATTCTGATATATATAAAGCATATTACTATATTTGCGTAAAAGAAAAACAACATCTGCATCCTTAACAACTTTCGTATATATATTATTAGTAGAATTCGGAACAACCAGAATTTTCTAGTTTCTTAAAGAGATTACGAACAGTATAATCAGCAACGGTGCGTATAAAATGTGATCTCTAATGGTACCGTAGTCCGTATGTGGCCATATTAAGCCGTCAACATATTTCCACCGCCGTCTCCGGTTATTAGCGACTTGTCACGTCCCTCAGGCGGCGATAACAGATGCCGACACATATCTCCAGTGGACAGATCGAACGATTTGATAGAACAACTTATACTACCCGCTGTTGATGGATAAACGATTTCAAATGCATGGGCAGCGTTCAATTTTTCTATATATATAAATCTTTTATCACACCTTCAAAGGTTTTGTCATTTAGGATCATTATAAAACCGTAAAAGTATTCGGCAGTTCAACGAAACAATTAAAGATACTTTAAAGATTTACGGGAATTGTTGTTTTCTTTTTTTTAGTAACTATACCAAATTTATATACATACATTCATACATACATATCTTCACGCCAAGTCCCTTACGTGGTAGGCAGAGAGTATCGAGTGCCAGACCTCACGATCCTGACAAACCTGTCTAGCTTCCTTCATATTAATTGCCCTTTTCATACAAATACGCCGGTCTCGGAGACTCTTGACACCACCCTTGGATAATGTCCGATTGATCTGATCGTGTAATTTCAGCCCTGGTCTCCCCGGGTACCTACATCCATCCACATTCGCATTGTATATCTGCTTTGACAATCTTTCATCTGTCATTCTTTCCATATATAGTTAAAATGCGAAAGGGCATGCTCCGCTGGTTCGGTCCAGCGGAGCATGCCCTTTCGCATTTTAACTCCAACACTTTCTTTCAATCCCACTCATCCTCGGATCTCACTGTTATGAATGCGGTCAGCGAGCGTTACACCACAGATTTTCCGTAGCGCTCTCATTTCGACCGCATTTATCCTACTTTCATGCTCTTTCTGACATACCCAACTCTCGCTTTCATACAATAACGTAGGGATAAGCACAGAATTATGCAAAGCGAGTCTAGCTTTTTGACTCAAAATCTCGCTTTGGAATAGCTTACCCAACGCTCCATTCACACTATTCCCTGCACACATTCTCCTCTCTACATCCGCATTGCACCTTCCATCCCTGCTAAAAGCACAACCAAGATATACAATTTCATTCACTTGTTCCAGCACTACATCATATACCAAATTTGAGATTTAAAACTATTCCTAGAAACCTAGGTTGGCAAAGCACCCAAGTTTTATCGAGGTTGGTGTTTCGAGTCTCTGGAACGTGACACTTGGCACTCTATTTTCTCTGCCTACTTTTCAAGAGACTTGGCATAAGGATAACATTGTGTATATGCTCATTACGGGTAAATAAAACAGTATTCAAACTAGTAGGTCGAATATATAAATCTTCCTTTAACTTTCTTTAATTGGACGGAAGCTATATGCAGCAGGATTTCTGATTTCAACAAATTAACCTAGATAGATGCCTAAGATGTTGTGTTGGCTTGCCACACCGAGGCTGCAATGTTAAGCATAAATTTACTACCCGATCCTCCAAACCAGAATACGACACACACTAACGTTCCAGCATCAGGAAATTTTGGCACTATTAAGAAGAAAGCCTTTGCAAGCACTCTTTCTAGTTCAGCCTAGGCCGCAACGGATTTCCTTAAGGAAACTAGCCCGGCGAACATTCACAACTAAGAAATAGAAATATTGTTATTTTGTTTAAATTCCAATTATCAATTTACATGCAAATTTATTAACAAGGTAACTTTGTATCTCGATCTCGATGTAGTCTACTCGCAGTCGAGCGAGATAAAAAGTATCCTATATCCGTTTCATTGTTTAAAGCTAACACCCTACTATTTTCAACCAAATCGGTTCAGCTGTTCTTGAGTTATAAATAATGTAACAAACACGATTTTATATATATTAAAAAATAGGGGTTGGTCGTAGAAGGGTGAAAATTCGAGGTTGCATATATTTATTAATGCTGAACCATAAAAAACTAAAAATTTAATCCAAGAAATAAAAAAGGGTAACGTAAAGGGTAAAAGGGTAAAGGTAATTTAGGGGATATTAAAATAAATTGTAATCGACTCTTAGACCTACTCTATACGCACCTCAAATTTCATAAGAATCGATCAACATCTTTCGGAAGAGTTTAATAACAAACTCCGCGATACGAGAATTTTATATTAGGTGTCATATTATCACAGAAAGGTCCGGTCTTATCAAATCCGAGCTCTGTCCATCGTTATAAGTCCACTCGACCAACGAGACAGTGAAAGAACCAAAAATGTAATTTTGACAAACATGTATCGACGTTCTTACGCACGTGTAGGTGGTAGCGCAGCCCCTCTGCTCGCGGGTCACGTACCAATCCCCCACCCTGGGTCCCCGGAGCTAGTCCTGGAATTTTCAATAATAACACAAATGAAAACGTCTCGAGAAATAGTTGGCATGACGCTGAATATCATTGCTGTCTTACTAGTAAGATTTGTTTTTTCTTTTATATATGATATGACATTTTTATGATTTTTGGTTTTGCCTCAAATTGTTTTCGTTTATTGAAATAACATAACGTACAAAATAAATTTGTTTTAAATCCATTTGTTTGCTGATATTTGTTAAAATTAGTCTAGCCATGGAAACGTGAAAATCTAACCATGAATTTCTTTTTTATAAACAAAGATTGCTATGTTTTGTGTACATTATAAAGAACCCAATACGAGAGTTTTTGTCTGTTGGTCTGTTCACTTATACTGCAAACACTACTGAACAAATTTTGTGTAATAAAAGCTTATAATCCGGCTCAAAATTAAGGATATCTTTGCTAAGAGAAAATTCAATACTAACGAAGTTCATAACTAAAAGTCGTTTGAACTGTGTACAACTTTGTCGCGAAAAACAAATAGGTTTAAGCTAGCGAAATCGAAGATTTTTCAGCTAGCCTAAAAATATGTTTAACACATTTGAAAATTAAAAATAATTAACACACAGTTGGTAGCTCAACTGTTTATAAAATACAGGTACGTGTATATACATAATACATTTTTTTTTTTTCGAAATGACTACTGTTGTGTACGTCTATTGACTTTAACAACGTCACCGGGCTAGTGGGCGAGCAGAGTACTCAGCCAGAGATGTGATTTTGGGTGGGGTCTGGGACCCGCCTCCTTAAGGGTGTCTCCTGTGAGACCGTACCTCGGCTTAGGGTGGGATCTTGGTTCATTTCGGAAGAGGATATTGTGGCTGTGTTCCGCCCAGGGCGGAACAAGGGTCTTCGCCGCCCCCGGCGGCGGCGGTGTCGCGAGTTTGTGTGTGATTGTGTACTGTTGTATGAGGCGTTTGCCTCGGTGATGGGGTCATCGGGGTCTAGGGTCACGTGACGGGGCCTCCGGCGAAGCGGAGGTGGGTCCGTCTCGAGGACATAGTCGTTAGCTGCTGCCATCAGAGGGTTCGGGTGGTTTTCTAACTTAGAAAAGTATGATTGGGAGTACATAATACATATAACATAGATACATACATAATTCGGAACAAAATATGTATGTAATTTTAATATTTATTTGATGAATTTTTATGATTCAACAAATCGTCATGAAACTTTGCACACATATTCTTGGAGGTATTAGAAGTAACAAATGATATTTTTTAGTGAATTGAATGTAAGCGAAGACGCGGGTAAAAACTAGCATTATATTTTTAGCGTTTTAAGATCAAATTGAAATTCGTTCAGACACCCGAAAACAAACCCAAAGGGCATTGCTTTAAAGCAGTGTTTCCCAATTAGTGGTACGCGTACCCCCAGGGGTACGTGAGCTTGCATCAAGGGGTACGCGCAGCAATCCCTTAACTAACATATTAAATCCTAAATAAAATAAAAATCAAATAATTTTTCAGCAATTGTTATGATTAAATGATTACAAGGGTAGGTAAGTTTACCGTACGCGTCAAGCGCTTTCTCCATGGTGAGGATTCCCGTGTTTCCCGCGCCTCCCGCGCCTCGCGTCACCCGACCGTGGCCACCCCCGTTCCCGCCTATTGTCCTGTCAGTCAGTCAGTTCGGTTTATGTTGCGTGCGCGTATCGCTGTACCTGTTTTGTTTTTATTTGTGGATTTATAAAATTAAATACTTATCTGTCACGACGTGTCGCGTCGATCAACATTATTTTCCTATTTTGGTAAAAGGTAAGATAACGTTTTAAAACTGAGTTTAAATTTGCATCTTTACTAAGTATAAACTGTTTTGTATTATTGAATAATATAAAACTAAGTTCTCAGGTCCTCTTGTTGCTATAGTGGCTAATGGAAAAGTGGCTAATAAGGGACCGAAAGGTGGAGAAGGAGGTATCAGGAAATACTGAACAGTCACCTGTTGATGATGTGTCACCCTCTACTAGTACTTCGACACACAAAAAAAGAAACCTTGATGACAAGGAATCGTCTCTCAAAAAAAAGGAAATATGATGATAGTTATATTCAGTTTGGTTTCACAAGCTCTGGAGATCCTGATTTTCCATTGCCACAGTGTGTTGTTTGTGCAGAAACGCTGTCAAATCATTCATTAAAACCATCATTGCTACGTCGCCATTTAGAAACCAAACATGCTGATTTAAAAGACGAATCTGTATCCTTCTTTCAACATAAGTTAAAAGACCTCAAACACAGACAAAAATCTATTGAGGCGCTGTCTTTAAACACGAACAGCAATGCTCTGCAAGCTTCTTTTCGAGTTAGTTATTTAATTGCCAAGCAAGCAAAACCGCATACAATTGGGGAAAATCTTATACTGCCTGTAGCAAAAGAGATAGTGAAATGTATGTTCGGAGAAAAAATGGCCCGAGAACTTGATGTTATTCCAATGTCAAATAACACTGTCTCTCGTCGTATTGCAGACATGTCACATAGTCTGAAAAACCACCAAATTCAACGCATTTTACAAAGCGATTACTTTGCCATACAACTTGATGAATCCACAGACATATCAAACTTGGCACAACTTTTAACATATGTTCGTTATGTTCATTCCAAAAAGGTTTACGAAGAGTTCCTATTTCGTCGTGCCCTTCCGATTCGTACTACTGGCGAGGATATATTCCAAATGGTTGACGGTTTTATAAAATAAAACAAATTGGATTGGACGAAATGTGTGGGAATATGTACTGATGGTGCCAGAGCAATGACTGGTCGTTTTTCAGGTCTTGTGAAGCGAATACAAGACGTAGCGCCAGAAGCAAAATGGACCCATTGTGGTATTCATCGTGAGGCACTTGCTTGTAAAAAAAATCCAGCCTGCTTAGATAGTACTCTTAAAAATGCTGTGAAAATTGTCAATTTAATCAAAGCCCGTGCTACAAACTCACGAATTTTTACAGATATTTGTAAAGAGCTAGGCAGCGAGCATGAGACCCTGTTGTTGCATACTGAAGTGCGATGGCTGTCCAGAGGAAGACTTCTTTCGAGAATATTTGAATTGAGACATGAAATCGAGTTATTTTTAACCGAACAGGGTTATGACGAGTACAAACAGATGCTAATTGATCATTTGTGGCTCCAAAAATTGGCTTACTTGTCAGATATTTTTACAAAACTAAACGAGTTGAATTTGGGGCTTCAAGGTCAGGATACAACAATATTCACTATGCAGGAGAAGGTTGAATCAACAATAAAAAAATGGCTCTCTGGACATCTTTGATCGACAGATGTAAATATGATCAATTTCCAAACTTAAAACTTTTTTTGGAAACCACTTCTTCATCAGTGAATGAAGATATAAAATCAGCGATAAAATTCCACTTGCAAAATTTGTCCGCCGAATTACGCTCTCATTTCCCTGAAATATCGTCGCAATGGAACTGGGTAAATAGCCCATTTGGAAACTGTTCCACCGACCACCTATCCATCTCTGCTCAAGAGGAATTAATAGACATCTCCTGCAATAGTAGACCTAAAAGCTGTTTTACAGAACAATCGCTGGTTGATTGTTGGGCGGGTCTTAAAGACATTTATCGTGTCAGCGAAGTAGCTTTAAAATATTTAATGCCATTTTGCACAACGTGCCTTTGCGAGAGCGGATTTTCCGCAATGACAAACTTTAAAAGTAAACATCGTCATAGACTTCAACTCGAAGACGACTTGAGATTGAAGCTGAAATGCAACCAGATTTTTCCGAGCTGTGCAAAGAAAAACGTGCACATTTGTCACATTAATTAAACGTGTGTTCTTTTTCATTAGAATGTCTTTTGATGATAATAAATAAAAATGTACTTGACTTCATTTTTTATTTAAGGTTCCTGCATTAAGGTGGATCTCACGCTCACACAATGGCAAGGGGCGCATCGGGGTAAGGAGTTGTAAGAAAATGCGCATAGATCCACACACGACACGCGCGACAGCATCATTGCAGCACCTGTGTGTGGATCTATGTGTCATCGTTTGAAAACGCCCTTACCTAGGGGGTACGCAAGTTTGAGGTTTTTTTGAAGTGGTACGTAGAAAAAACTAATTGGGAACCACTGCTTTAAAGTATTGAAATAAAAATAAAACAGACACATAACAAAACTTATGTTTCTACTTTTATGAACACCGGTGCCACTGGTCCCCACAGACTGGACAGCGTTGCGGCAATAAACAGTATCAGATGTTATCTCAATGGAGCTAACTCCGGACGCCGGTTACCGGTCTTAACTCCTAATTAAAGCGGATAAACTTTTCCTATGGAAATTCCTATGGTGCTTGTGGAGGCTGTCTAAACTTTGCTCGACTGATTTTTTTTAACTGAATTTAAAAAGAAGAAGGTTATCTTTTCGTCTAAACGTTTGTTACGCGACGAATGGATTTCGATTATTCTTTTTTCTAAAAATAGAATAAAAAAAGGTAAAAACATAGAAGATTCAGATGTGGTCCCGAATTTGATTTGATTGCGATGAGGATGCGTCAAGTGGATTATGAGGAATACTTAGAATGCGCGTTATTTTTTACCCGACTCCAAAAAAAGGAGGAGGTTCTCAATTCGACTGCTTGTTTCTTTGTATATTTGTTACGCAATTACACCGTCAATAGGCAACCGATTTAAATGGTTCTTTTTTGAAAGATATGTTATGATTCCGAAGTTGTCCTACTTTAATTTTAATAATAAAATAAATATTAATATTTCTCAGTTTTTTTGTATCAATGACGACAAAGTATTATGTATTCTTGGGATACCACCGCTTATTTTAATATTTTAATTCGTATTATTAAATTAATGAACTTCAAACACCTCAAAACACAGTCCCCTGTTGCGTTTCTTTTCCAGAATTACAAATCTTGTTCCCAATATATATTTTTTGGCTTTGATAACTTAACAAAAAAATATACAAATACATAATAAAAACAGTAAGCAAAGCATCTTGATATATCACTATTATATTTTTACAATAAAAATTTAATCAAAATATCTATGTGCGAATCCTGTCCTCAAATTATTAAAACAGTCCCCTGTTAAAATTTGAAAACTCAAATTTAGATTTGGCGCGAATCATTCAGATTGTGAAACGGAAAGCAACCGGTGTGAAGTTTTTTAGTTTGTGAAGCTAAGCGGGCAGCCGCCATTTTTTTTGTGCTACGACTGCATCTGCGTGTGAACCACGTGTCTAGACCGTTAGCGTAAACAGTCCACTGGTAAGTCTTTTTTAAACTATTTTAAAAGTTTTAATAATGACAATTTGTTTAAAATATCTAGTTTTTAGCCACATCTATTTCGTTAATTTGATATGTTTAAATGATTTTATTTTTTCAAATATTTATGTAAAATGTCAGTCCCCTGTAATTTTTTTTATAGCACAGTGGACTGTACATATCACAGGGGACTGTTCATACAAAGGGGGGGGGGGCGCTCTTTGCTTAGATTTGTTGACCGCCTCGTTGGTCGAGTAGCTAGCGTACACGCCTAACCACATTGACCACCCCCGACGCTCGGGTTCGATTCCCGACGGGGACAGGCATTTGTTTGTTGAACATTTAGATGTCTGCATTTCCGGGTCTGGGTGTTTATTAAATTTACTCTGGTATCTATTTAAGTATTTCTATGTATTTGAATCTTTGACTAACACCTATAACATAAGCATATAATTTGAATATATTGGGGTTAGATTCAATTTGTGAGACTTGTCAAGGGATTTTTATTTATTAGTTAAGTCTGACAAGTCTGATTGCTCATCTCCGACCATTAACAGTATTGTCTCTTCCATAGATGTCCTCTCAAAATGCCACTGAAAAAGAAACCACCCAAAACAAGATAAGAAATACTGGAACAAAAACGTATAGCCGAACGTTTGAGATATTAACGACTTATAAATGACCCTCAATAAAAAGGAAGAAATGAAAAAAAAAGAAAGGCGAAAATATCAAAAGAAAAAAGAAAATGATTCAAGGATATGAGTCCTCGTAAGCATAAGGCTGTAAAAAATCTTCGAAAGAACATTGTGCTAAGTAGGTATCAAAGTGCTGAGTGCAAAGAAAAAAGCCATAAAAGACATCAACAGTCGCCTCTGTGGTCTAGCGGTCCGGCGTCGGACTTGACTTCTTGAGGTCCAGGGTTCGACCCCGGGTCGGGCAATAAAAAACATTCTAATAAAAATAAACTTGCTCGGGATTGGATATGTGCCCGGTTGATGATAGGCTTGCCACCTATCACATTGTGGGACTTAGTGTCTTCGGCTAGTCGTGGGGGCCCCGGCTGTGCCTCTGCCTACCACTTCGGGTATAATACACCTGATTTAGAGTATCCCACTTAAGAACGTCCGGCACCTTTAAGGTTATCAAAAAACTATAAAGATTAAGGCTAAAAAGGGACGTGAAAAGATACTGTAAGATATAGACCTTAAAATTCAAGAATACAAACAGAAAATGGAAAAGTATAAAAAGAGGTTCCAGCAATTGGAAAAAAGAGTTAAAAGAAACAGTACAAATCATGAGACACCGAACGCGAAACTTTTATTCCTAAATTGCAATATTGATACCTATTTTTTAAAACGGTGTTGTACAATTCACGTTAATCACTTAAATTACTTCAAAAGTAGTACCTAATCTTAAGTATTATGATTATGTCAAACTAAAATATTAGTTATGAGCATGGGATAATTAATTATAAGTACTTAGTTTTGTTTCTATGTTTATTTTCTATTATTATAAAGACTGAGTTCAGTGTATAGGTAAAGAAGTTAATGTTTTTAAGTGGAAAGTCACTATAATAAGTAAAATTTGGTTTAATCCTGTTGATTTATTTCTAAAGAAATACATATTTTAAGACAGACAAAGAAAAATAAAGACCATTTGATTACTTTTATTAACAAAAATGCTTGTATTTTATTGAATCAGGCGTTACTTTGCGGAAATCCATTATAAAAGATGTAAAATAAGCCTTTATTTTGCTAATTCCGCGTAAGCAGTGTAACCGTTGTGGCAAATAATCCTCCAAACGACACAGAATGTGACAAGCCTAACTAACGTTCCCACCACCCACCTCCGCGACCAGAACACGACTATAGGAAGAGGAGAAGGAACGTTAGTTAGGCTTGTCACATTCTGTGTCGTTTGGAGGATTATTTGCCACAACGGTTACACTGCTTACGCGGAATTAGCAAAATAAAGGCTTATTTTACATCTTTTAAAAATGCTTGTTTTTGTTCATAAAAACATTCCCCTGTATGGTTACAACAATCCCCTGACTTGATTTTGCATAAAATCGTCAATAACTCAAAAACTATGCGGAAGTTGTGTGGGCTTTTTTGAGATATATGTATATTGAGTTTACCATTGCCCTTCATTTTATTAACAAACATTCTCAACATTTAGTAAAATTTGCTTAGGACAGTCTTGTATGGGCGAATTTCCAAATAGCTGAGAAACACCTATATATCTCTGTGAAACTATGACTTATGTGATGAAACACAATATCCATTAAATTGGTTTTGTATGAGGACAAAAATGTATAGCGCGCGAAGCAGCTGGCGAGATGTGCAAGCTACCTCAAAGCTCAGCCTACGTTCTTGGAGATATAGCGGCCGGAGAAAAGAAATGCAGTGGCAAGGGCAACATACAGTTACATTTTACTTTTTACTCCCCCTCCGTCTTACGAATTTTCGATCAGGTCTCTTGTACTGACACGTGTTTAACATTTTTTTACCCAACGCAAAAAGTACACAACGTCGCTAAAGAAGTTTTCTCTTAAAAAATCTAAAGTTTACCTAAAGCTCGATCCGGATGCTGTTAACGCCTACCGGTCTGCTTTCTTTAATAGTTTAAGTCGGTTATGGGCAAAGAATTTGCTACTAAAGAAAATTGTTTAGAACTAGTAGTTTTATTCGCATTTCTATTATGTTTAAAGGCTGTATTGTGGTGATTACAATGTCTCTTTCCAGGTTGTTTGGGATTTTTTTTAATCCGGCTGATTGTTTCCAGACGTTATCGCGTTAAAAATATTTTTAACTTCATTTTAATTAGTACAAATGTGTATATAAAATCAAACAAATAATATTAATGTGACAGGTAATTTCTTATATTTTTACAGGTAATCCACTGAACTGATATGGGGAAATTTTGTATGGAGATATTTAGTTGCTAAGCCACGGTTAAACAGCTTTTTTATTCACCTCCGCTTCGCCGGAGGCCCCGTCACGTGACTCTAGACCCCGATGACCCCATCACCGAGGCAAACGCCTCATACAACAGTACACATTCACACACAAACTCGCGACACCGCCGCCGCCGGGGGCGGCGAAGACCCTTGTTCCGCCCTGGGCGGAACACAGCCATAATATCCTCTTCCGAAACGAACCAAGATCCCACCCTAAGCCGAGGTACGGTCTCACAGGAGACACCCTTAGGGAGGGGGGTCCCAGGCCCCACCCAAAATTACATCTCTGGCTGAGCACTCTGCTCGCCCACTAGCCTGGCGACGATTTTAAAGTCAATAGACGTACACAACAGTAGTCATTTCGAAAAAAAAAATCGATTGCTGAAGTTGTTCGTTAGCAAAGAAACTTGAAATCGCGGGCCTAGCGGGCAACATCTTGAAAAATTAGTATGCATACGTTAACTGTTTACTTCAACTTTGTGCAAATAATAGTCTGTCAAATACGGTTTTCAAATTTAAATTTTATCAAAAAAAGTTTTGGCGGTAAGATGTGATTGAAATATATTTATATGCTTAACAGTTTACATCGGCACTTGGTGAATTTTCATCATTATGATTATCATAAAGTGTTCTAAATAATTATAAACCATTTTTCGAGATGTGATATATTATTGAGATTATAATATTTTCTAAGCGCGCTTCGTGTCAAAGCAATTGAATCCCCCGGTACAGTCGCCCGCCATTATCGTGGATGAGGCACGTGACCCGGGTGTAGAGCGCCCTCGTGTATTCCTTTACGGAGACTAAGCAAAATAACATCACGGCTTTTCCACTGTGGCGCGTCCCGTTTTCGTATAGACTTGGTGATTTAGGTATTAGTAACCTAAACATTTGTTGAAGATACAATTTTTTTTTATTCTGCAAAATAAATTATTTCATACAAATTACAAATACAACAAATAAAAATAATACTTAAAAACTAAAAGATTCACAAAAGCGACCTTACCGCCAACTCTTAAAAAATAGATACTAAGAAACACAACTTAAAGTAAACGGAATAAATTGTATCAACAACAGCACCTAACTTATTTTAAATGACCGAGGATTTATTGAAATTAGTAAATTATTCTTGCAGTTTTACTTTCGTTTAAATTATGTCTTCAATGTAATATTGTTATAAGGATTTTAAATGCACTCTGAATCGCATCGAGGCGGTTAAATCCCCCGGTACAGTCGGCCTCCATTATCGTGAATGATGCACGTGACCCGGGTGCAGAGCGCCCTCTTGGCAACTCTCTAAGCAAAATAACCTCATAACATTGCTACTGCGGCGAGTTCCGTTTTCGTTTTGACTTTGTGAATGCGGCATTAGCACCTCGACTTTATGGAACCAGTGACTGGTTTCGTAAACTCTTACCAAATATTATCAAAATTGGTTTTACAGCTTAGCAGTGAAAACTTAACAAACTTTTGCATTTACAAAATAAAATATATTGTAGTTATTGCTACTGCTGACGACCGCCCTTAATTTTTCGATTTTAAGGGGATTTGTTTTTTTAACTCAGAAATATATGTTTTAAAAGATGAATAAAGTCGTTCTCAAGTAATGGCGGGACGAGGAAAATAGGGATTTCGTATTTGAATCTATGAACAAAGGCCTACATCTAATTGTTTATTCGTTTATACATAGGGTGGCAAAGACGAGGGATGAGAGGATTTTGCTAATGAGCCCGAAGCCCTTACTTTTGTTAATGTTTTTAACTTCTGATTAATTAACAGATCTTTGTAGTTGGGGCCTTTAATCTTGAAAGATGTTAAAAGTATGTAGGTACCAGAGGCTTAATGTATATGAAAATGAAATCTCTGCATCTAAGAGGGAGAAATCTATTGATGGTAAGTGATATACGTAGATAGTTTAAGTCCAGTAAAACTGCAAAAATCGGTTTCAATTTTAATATTATGGCATCTAAGTGCACAAAAATTAGTATTTACCTCGGATTTCATTATCAAACTTAATGGTATCGCCTCGAAAGTACGTCATTTCTAATATATATATTTTTAAACCGGTTCACAAATAACGGAGAAATCGATTAACGCACATAATAAAAATAAATATAGGAGTCGAACGTATAACTTCCTCCTTTTTTCTAAGTCGGTTTAAAGCGTATCCCCGTGTTGGTCCGGGTCGTCTGTGGAGAATAGACCATCTGCCGTCCTGCCAGGAACGGGTCATTGCCAACAAGACCACTGGCGGTTGAGTGCTGTGCAGCAACTTTCCCGGGTAGGGGTCCTTGATTCCTGCCATGATGACAATGCCGTATTCTGGTTTGGAAGCTAGGGTAGCCGGTAGACTTGCACAATTAGCCTAACACACCTGTCGCAGGATAGGGACACACCTACAACATCTATGGTGGCTATAGACTACGGTTACTCTTACCATCAGGGTCGTCTCATGATTTTTCGCTGCCTTTTGCAATAAAAAATGTTAATGGTACTGTTATACCTCAGTATTGTAGTGCTGACTACCGCTAACTACCAGACTGCTTCATCAGCAGTTCAGTTTGGTACTCCGCGTATAGATGCTGCCTCTTGGGCTCTAATTTACAAGTAAAATATTCGGTGTGGGTTTGTTTGATTCTTAGGGCCACTTGCACGTTCCTGGGTTAAGTATTTAACACTGAGTTAGCTTCTAACTAGGGTTAAATCACCTTATATTTGACAGTTAAACTCAATATTAAATGTAACTCGGGAATGTGCAAGTGGGCCTAGTAATTAAATCCTTAATCCATTTATAAAACTTTTACGTATACAAGATAACATCTAATGTTCCAGCCAGACTTTGAGAAACGGTTTAGAATCTATGACACTTGATCTATGAAAAAACTAAAAAAATGCTTTGGTAAATGGTTCCACAAAGCAGTTGGGCATGATAGTTTAACATCTGACGCTGACGATGTGTGATGGTGAAATTAAGGGGCAGGAATCATACCATACAAATTCTCGGAGCGTTCTTCATGATACGTGCGGTAGAAAACATTGAGGGACTCAACATCTACGCAACGCAAAAGGATCAAGTCGCGCTGTCGAATGGAGGAGATACGACACTATGACTACTATGGTAATACGACGAAGGGAGAATATTACGCACGTATGAACGCACGCACGCAAGCACGCACGCACACATGCACGCACGCACGCACGCACGCACGCACGCTTACACGCACACACGAACACGCACACACGAACACGCACGCACACACACACACACGAACACACACACACACGCACACACACGAACACACACACACACAGTGCACATAACATAAGTCAAACTTGTAATACGCCTCGTAGGTTTAAAAAGCAAAATATGTACTCAAGATGTAGCAATATTTTGAACGATTTAAAAAGATGCTTAGATTATTTAATACTTTATTGCACTCAACCTATATAAAAGTGTATTAAAACTTAAAAGTGATAATAAATTGAAATGCACGAACGTTACACGTATCTCTAAGTCTAAAATTTTCTTCCACTCACTCAAAACTTGACATTTATGAATATTTATATAGATGTTGTAATTTGTATCGTAGTCTTATTTAGACCTTTTGAATAGTCGATAGGTATAACAACTTTGAATCACTGGGAAGCTGGGTAGTGAGCGTCAGTCTAGTCCTGGGCGAGAGTTGACTATGAGTTTACGGCAATAAACTATTATTTGTTTGAAAACTTTTAACAGTGCCTCTACTGGTACTTAACTAAGAGAACTATTTTTTTAGACCAAAAGCGCTATACACTTCGATACGCAATTTCCCGAATCTATAGCAACTGTGGTAAAGGGCCTGGACCTTCACGTAAGATTTCAATACCTTCAATACGTCAAATCGCGACTTTAATGTAAATGTAATAAGGCTGATTTTAGTATCTTCACGCCCATATCCCCGAAGAGGTAGGCAGAGGTACAACCAAGGCACCCACGACTAGCCGAAGACACTAAGTCCCACAATGTGATAGGTGGCAAGCCTATCGCCAACCGGGCACATTTCCAATCCCAACCAACATTTTTTTTTAAATTAGAAAATTGGAAAAATCCAATTTTCTTTATGTTGGCCGACCCGGGATTCGAACCCAGGACCTCATGCAGTCAAGTCCAACACCCAGCCCGCTAGACCACAGAGGCGACTGATTAATAAGGCTGATTTTATGAGGATGCATTGTGTTACTGAAATAATATCTCTTTAAAAGCGTCACGCTAAAACTTGTGATCGATCGCGTGATACTTATTAATTTATTATTATTGTTTCAGGTATGGATATAAGCAGTTACCCTAAAGTGGTATGTTGTGTTTGCGTGGGTCGCGAATGTCGCTTGTGGGTGGCTACCCTCGTAGGATCGTTTTATGTCGATCACCTTAAAACTGACGGGTTCCTGTCATAAAAAGTTAAGAAGATGTTTTAAATGTCATAAAAAAAACTCTGCCCAAAAATATATATACCTATTACATTCATAGTTTTCAATTTTTTATACATTAGGACAAACACTTGCACTGTTTCACTTAATTACTAAACAAACATAAATATAAAGTATCCTCACGCCCATATCTCCGAAGTGGAAGGCAGAGGTTAAAACCAGGGCACCCACGACTAGCCGCAGACACTAAGTCGCACAAATGTGGTAGTTGGAAAGCCTATCGCCGACTGGGCACATATCCAATCCTGGGCAACATTGTTTATATTAGAAAGATGAAAATACAAATTTTCTTTTTTTTTGTTGCCCAACCTGGGAATCGAACTCGGGTCTTAAAGAAGTCAAGTCGACGTCAGACCGTTAGAGCATAGAGGCGATAACATAACCATTCATAATATAAAATACATAATGGAGTTTTACCAAATGCCAAGGATGGAAATAATTCTATATGTCAAAGTTTTGCGATTATGTTAAGACTTTCGGATGTTAATTTTCTATGGGATTGGAAGGAAATAGGAAAAAAGCTTTATTTTTTTTTCTATAAGTACAAACTTAGTGGCTGTTAATGTCAAGCTATACGAAGCTCGCCGGGTGGCTAGTAATAAATAAATAGTAACTAAAAAGACACCAATGGTAATGATATGTTTCCTAACTGAAATTTAACTAGATGGTAATGTTTTTTTTTTCAGTTTAAACTGATTTTACTTAATAGCCAAAATTGTCTGCAATAATCATACCCTCAAAATAGGTAGGCCTCTTAAAGTTGTATGTCGTGTTTGTATAGGCGTCGCCGATCGCGAATGTCGCCAGTGAACGGACGCCCTCATGAGATCGTCAAACATTTTATTGTCGTTCACTTAAATATTGACGTGTTTCTCAATTGTAACGGCAAACGCCAGTGATGGAAATATTTTTGTGGGTTCTGTACAATATCTGTATGTAATAATACGTGATGCCAAAACTTTGGCGCCCTTTTTACAAATATTGCGCTGACGGAGGAGCATAAAATTTGGCACACTTATAGTTTATGTGTAGAAGAAGTGTGGAACGCTAATATTTTTCAAAAATAATGCTTATAAAGTACATTAAATCAATAAATAAAACATTACCCTCACTACCATGCATTTGACACACACAAACAAATATAGTGATGATAACGGTAAAAGATCACAGATGGTGCACTAAAAAATTTGGGAACAAAGTAATTGGTCTTATGAAATGAAGATGGTGTTCTTATCAACAAGATATTAAAAAAAATACGGTCCAATTTCGACCAACGGGCGACCACTAGGTACAATAAATTTGTATTGATCCCATAACAATGTGAAATGGACATGAACTCGCGGGGTCTAAGGTGAAAATACAATAGGCATGAGTTTTCTATTGTTATTGGAAGACAAATAAGCCTGATAGTGATAAATACACTTGTTGATAAAAAGATGTTTTTGGCGTTATGATAACCTTTAGCTTTAATGTTAAGCCTCATGCGTAATTAAATATACTAGTAACCTAAATTTGAAAAACAGAACACGACTGTGGCTCGCACTGGTGAAACATGAATGCACCAAAGTTGTGGCAGCAAGAAGTTAATGCGCTTGGTACTAATACGTCCTCTGTATACCGTTGACAAACATATTAAGCGACAAACAGGCAAGAGTTCTTTAAACATTGTTCATAACTTGTAGGAACTTCTTCCTAGTCTCTGGCTTAGAAGTCTGCGGACTAGGAAGTCTTGGTCAAAGTTTTACTACTTCAGATTTAATCTTGACTCAGTTACTTTCAAAGTAAAATTTTCCATCCTTACAAAATTTGATGTTTAGGTGTCTTTTTTATCATAAGTTGACTGAACTCTTTAACTCAGTTGTTTGAGAAACTGGAGTCACTTTGGCAGCTAGTTCTTATCATTGCAGATGCCATGAGGGACTGCAACTGGACGGAAAACCGTCAGGCAGCCCACTCGCTTGTATGTATATGCCTGTTTCTTTTTTTGTCTCAAAAAAACCAGTTGCCTTATAGTGATTGCGGGTAAGATAACACTCGACATGAAATGCGGAACCCTGATAGCCGCCGGAAGTTAAAGTCCACCCATCGGCAGTAAACCATCAATACAGATAAATTGGGTTTTGTTGTCAGTTCGGTTGTTTAATTGATATACGCAGTTGTAATTTACGAATTTAGCGTATGTAATATATCATGTACACATAAATGTGACCGATTATATATCTATAAGTAAATACTGTACATTTACAATTTTAGGAAAGCAGATTTAGGCTACGAGAGCGGCAGATTTAAAACAAAGCAGAATTTTTTTCTGTCAGTTTGAGAATTTGTGTAAATTTAAATCGTGCCATCCGGTAAATTTACTAAACAAATTATTATGAAATCTGTTATGCTTGCAGTACTTTTTGACTTGTGAAGTAGGTACAATAAACATTTGTTTGTATGTATACCCTTTCGGTCTAATATCTTTCATGATCCAAAATACAAGCAAGAACTACTTTCACACAATCCAAATTCTTCAATATTTGTTATGTCAATTCAAATTTCACCCGTAAAAGACAATAAGGTTTTCGTGATATGATGGGCAACTGATACAATTTCAAATGTTTCATGATTTAACCCAAGACACAATCTAGGGATTCTTTATCGACCCAATTCCCTCAACATATGCTAAGTGTCTGTATTTCCCATTTGCATTCAGTCTCGATATAACCAACGGTAAATGTCTGATGATATGACCATGGCCAACTGATACAACTTGGAAATATATGTTTCATGATTT
The DNA here is from genome assembly GCA_002245475.1 of Calephelis virginiensis. Classification (NCBI taxonomy): domain Eukaryota; kingdom Metazoa; phylum Arthropoda; class Insecta; order Lepidoptera; family Riodinidae; genus Calephelis; species Calephelis virginiensis. The sequence continues at coordinate 232,485 of NJDC01002827.1, read as the reverse complement.
TTTAGTTGTATATTTGAGAGATATTTTACACAGATATTTTTGGCATTTGCCATTAGTCAAGTTTAAGTTTTCAATAGGGAAGCCGATTTTGGGTAAAGCGGTGACCTCCTTAATTAAGCTTATTCAGTGAGATTTAGCGGCAACAAGAAAATAAACGATACACTAATTTCTCCATGAATTGTGCACTTAAGCTGAATATAATTGAACAAAATGCCACCAAAATTGACTGATTGGATTATTCTATTCTATTCGAGTGTACTTTAAGGAGCGCACTTTAAAGGTGATAAAATACATTTTGAAGAAGTTTGTGTATTATTATGTATATTCAGTTTGTATATTACTGATCTTTTCCTAGTACCTTCTTGACAGAGTAGTAACATGATTACAAAAAGAAATCGGAGGTTACCAATTCGACTATATGTTTTATTTGAATGATTGTTACGCGATTACTGGGCCAATAACCAACAGATTATAATGTTTATGTTTTTTTTGAAAGGTACACTGTAGTTCCCATATAAAATTTAGCAAAATCTGATGAGTGGTTTATGAGTTATGTTTGATAACGCATAAGTTTTCATACATCACCGAGGTGCAAGAAAATTGCCTTTCGAAAAGAGAGTTGTTAAATCGCGACTTGGGTATTACATTGGATTATTAACAAGTTTCTTACAGTTTTACTACGCTTAATTTTATATTCTTGATTTTCGACACTAAAAGAAAGTTCACAAAAACTACACTAGTGCAATTTCTTTTTAACCGATTTGCGAGTATCTCTCGCTAGAAAAGTATTTCTCCAATGAGTTTGAGGAGACAAAACAGTAACTTATACTTAGAATGTTTTAACTCTTGCTATTAACAAACATCACAAAGTGTACTGTGATTGGATCCAACTTAGAAAAGGTCGCAATTTAAATAACAAGTACTGCTTTAAAGCAGGCTAAAAATAAACATAAGGCAGAGTTTATTGATAAAATCTATTTTTTTGAGTTTTGTCTGCTTTTTTAACCTCGCATAAGGTTACTTAACTATTTTTTACTTAAGTTTCCGTATTAAAAATATGAAATTAAGACAAATGTTGTTCATAGTTGTTTAGTATAAAGTTATTTTTTTTTACATTTTATGTATGTAATCTGTTTTAACAACTATTTTTTAATTGTAATTTATATGCGCTCTTTGTGGTATTGCACGTACTGGATAAAAAAAGTTTTAAAACTACAGAGAAATCCGACAGCAAGAAGAAAAAGGTTACACATACATTTATACATGTGAAAGATATATCTTCCCTTCGGAACATGTTTAAAGAAAAAAATTCCTTTTATAACGCGGATCCCTTATACCTTACACCCCTCTAGTATTTTTTTCGTTTGTTTGAAAAACAATTTGAACACAAGATTAACTGACATCGTAAATTGGCCCTTAGCACGTGACAATACAATTTAATTTATTTAAATTGCTGTCTTGAAATAAAAGGATTGCTAATCGGATTGTGATCTGTCGCGGTGCTGCTTGACTCCGTGTTTGGGGATTAGAATGATATACATATATCGATAGTTGTGAAACATCGATGTTTATTTAAAGGAAATATCTTTCTGTCTTCCCAGTCGCCAGTGCGGTATGCGTGTTAGATAGAATACATTTCCATTTATTTACAAATGAATGCCGATGTCTAGGGTTGGTGATTTTTATCGCTGCATTCTACAGTCTGTCATCTATGTCATCTTGAGTAATGTTTTGCAATTCCTCAGGCTAATTATTAAAAAAAACTATTCAGCATGTTGTAACTGAAGTTAAATAACTGGTTTCATTACAGGACTATATATATTGATAGTTGTAATAGTTAGGTTGATAAGAATTTAACTTAATAATGAAATATTAAGACAAGGAATGTTTTGAACTCTATCAGAAATATGTTTTTTTAATAAGTACTAATAATAATTACAATTGGCGAAAAATCTCTTGTAAAAGCGAAAATAGCCGAAAAGTTAATAAAGCCACGGGCATTGGCTTGGGCCTCGGACATAAATATTCAAATTGAAAAAAAAATTAAATATCGATACTTCGATGTTTTTCGCCCCTAGATTCGAATGTAAAAGTTCTTTTGATCTTCAGAAGACGTATTATTTCAGATATTCAGAACCCTTACATTGTTATTTTTAGGGAATCTCTTTCTGCAGTGCATTTAAAATAGCTGGTGTATATGCTACGGCTATAGATAGTATGGCCCCCATGGTCAAAAATAAGTACCTAATAGTAGAGTTTGACAACCGCCCTGTCTGTTCCTATTGCCATAACATCAGTATAGTACACCATTCTTGTTCTGGTCTGGAGGGTAAGATGTCCAGTAAAATTATTTATTCATGCGAGATGTCTACCATCTCAACCTCAGGTTGGCAAGGCACCAATAAACACCGTGTCAGACTATCTCCTTATTTGCCTTCCAATTAAAAAAGCTGTATCTGATAAGTCTGTTCCATTTACTAACGGTGTCAATGTACTAATGCACCAGGTAAATAACACACATGTATATGTTCCAAGTTAGAAGTGTTGTGATAATTATGATATACAGTGATTACATAAGCTTAGAGTATGTGAAAAAAATATATCGTGTATTAGCGAGCCTGTTTAGTGGCCATTAGCGTTGTAACTCAGGTCCACTGAATAGTAATGTAGCGGTTCTCAGCTCAGTGTGCAGTTATAATTGTACTAATAGTTACTCATGACTTTGCCCGCAACAGATTTTAACGAAAAAATATTTTTATTAATAAATTGCTCAACTGTCAGACGTTGTCCTATCCTAACTATGAATATTAAGTACTTAATATTTTTGTTGCAATAGTGAGATCCAAGAAAGAGTGCGATTGAAAGAAAGTTTTGGTATAAAAATGAGAAATTGTATGCTTCGTTAGTTCGATCATTGGGAAAGAACGACAGATGAAATATTGACAAAATATACAATGCGGATGTGGATAGATTTTACCTACATCCGGGAAGACCTAGGTTGACATTACGCGATGAAATCGCTCAGGTTTTCTTCGTGGGTAGTGCCAAAAGTCTTCGAAACCGACGTGTTTGAAAAGAGTCTGAAGAAAGCTAGGCAGGTCTGCAATGATCTTGACATTTGGTACTTAATACGGGGTAGGTACGGGACTTAACGTGAAGATGTATGTGTGTGTGTATTTATATTTTTTTCTTTCTTAACAACTTTCTGCTGACTTATCACAACAACAAAGAATCAACAAAAGTTGTGATAAGATTCATTTCAGCTTCATTTCTCAAGACCAACTACTTTGTTTCCAAACTTTTTAGTGTACCATCTGTGATCTTTTATCGTTATCATCAATATATTTGTTTGTGTGTGTCAAATGCACGGTAGTGTGGGTAATGTTTTATTTATTGATTTAATGTACTTTATAAGCATTATTATTGAATAATATTAGTGTTCTGCACTTCTCCGTCACATAAACTATAAGTGTGCCAAATTTTAGGCTCCTGCGTCTGCGCAATTTTCGTAAAAAGGGGTCCAAAGTTTTGGCATCACGTATTAATATATTCGTATATTGATCCATTCATACGTGATGCGATGGCTATCTCATATACATGTTGGGTTTATACTTAAAGGAAAAAGGGATTAGGTTTTATATCTATATGCTAATATTACAAAGAGGTAAAGTTTTTCTACTTTGTTTGATTGTAGGGGGTAATATTCGGATCTAATCTTTTCTAGCGGATCCTAGTCATACCCATGTGTTCAAAAACACTACCCATATAAAAATCACACAAGTTTTATTTAAAACAAAAAAACAATTAAATTCGGTTCGTTATCGCCTGAGCAATCACGTAATAAACATACAAAAAAGACATACGATGTGTGTGTTTATATGTAGCGTCATAAGGTTCAACGGGTGGACCGATTCCGAATCGGATTTTTTTTGAGAGCTGGCTTTATCGAGATGATTTTTAGCTACATTATATACACGTTTTGTCAGGAGAGATTTAATTTTTTTAATCTTAGGATTATGTTTTTGTATTTTGAAAGTATGAACTGTTTTATTGGTGCTAAGTTTCCTACTTTGTTCCGGGTCCCCTGAGAAGAAGGATCATCTGCCTCTCTGCCTGGCATTTCTAGTTAATAGTGACATTTACCACTAAGACCATTGGCGGTAGAGTCCTGTGCTTCAACTTGCTCGGGTTGGGGTTTTTTATGCTCTAACATAAAAAAACCCTGGGAACAAGCACACGGCTCTTCTGATGGTAAGAGGCAACCGTGGCTTATAAACACCATAGATGTTGCAAGTGCGTCGCTGTCCTCAGACCGGGATGGAAGGCCTAATGTAGTGCAAGTCGACCGGCTACCTTAACCTCCAGCCCGAAACATGAAAGAGTTATCATGGCGGCAAGAATAGCTAAGCCGGTGGATCCCTACCCGGGTAAATTGCTGCACAGCACTCTGCAGCCAGTGGTATTTTGGTAGTAACCTATATTTTACCCCCGGCTCACCTAATAGAGAGGCAGATTTTATATTCTACACAGCGAGCACGGACCAACACGGGGTAAATCCACCACTGCCTATTCATGCAGCCGTAAAAATACTGTTTAAAACTGTCATTCCAGTCCGGCGTTATAGTACCATCAGACAAAAACACAAAACAGTAACACGTCTGGAATATTTATGGCGACGATTTTCTCCTACCATTAGTATAGCCATGTCTTTTTTGCTATATTTTCCTATAACGAAACTAGGGTACGGTGCTAGCTACAAATAAACCAACACTATAATAGGTGATATTGGTATTTAACTTTAACGTATAGTATTACTATCTAAATTATGCGCTTAGGCTTTACACTTTATACTCTTATTTTTAAATTAGCTGACCTAATCTAAATTTAAGCGAAATGATTAATTATGAAATTACAACTCTATGTAGATATACATACATATCTTCACGCCAAGTCCCTTACGGGGTAGGCAGAGAGTATTGAGTGCCAGACCTCACGATCCTGACAAATCTGTCTTGCTTCCTTCACATTCATAACCCTTTTCATACAAACACGCCGGTTTCGGAGACTCTTGACACCACCCTCGGATAATATCCGATTGATCTGATCGTGAAATATCAGCCTTGGTCTCCCCGGGTACCTACATCCATCCACATTCGCATTGTATATCTGCTTTGTCAATCTTTCATCTGTCATTCTTTCCACATGACCGAACCAGCGGAGCATGCCTTTTCGCATTTTAACACCGACACTTTCTTTCAATCCCACTCTTTCTCGGATCTCACTTTTACGAATGCGGTCAGCGAGCGTTACACCACAGATTTTCCGTAGTGCTCTCATTTCGACCGCATTTATCCTACTCTCATGCTCTTTCTGACATACCCAACTCTCGCTTCCATACAGTAACGTTGGAATAAGCACAGAATTATGCAAAGCGAGTCTAGTTTTGACTCAAAACCTCGCTTTGGAATAGCTTACCCAACGCTCCATTCACACTATTCCCTGCACTCGCTCTCCTCTCTACATACGCGGTGTACCTTCCATCCCTGCTAAAAGCACAACCAAAATATATAATTTCATTCACTTGTTCCAGCACTACATCATCAACCAAAACTCTTACATCCGTTCTGGCTACGTCTCTTTCAAACACCATTATTTTGGTTTTCATCGCATTCAAATGTAAGCCCCTTTCTTTACAATCACCTTCCATAACTGTGACCAGTGTTTGCAGCTCAGATATATCTTTAAAATACGTTCAGATTTCCGAAGCTTGACGAATATAGCCGAAGCGCATAATTTAAATAGTAGGTACTACTATACGGTGCTAGGTACAAATAAACCAACACCATAGGTGATATTGGTACGTATTTAACTTGAAGCTGAGTTAAACTGCACAATGGAACGAACTCAGAAACCCAGTATAAGCTGTTGCGGTTATTTCATTATAAATTATTTTGTTTAATGGCAACGCAACGTTACGTACTATTAAATTAAATAAACGAAATATGTTTATTCAGATCGTATGTATCAGGAGCGTACAGAATATTAGGAGGTATCTGGAAAGCGTCGCGAAAGTAGAACAATTTTTATACGGCGCAATAAAAATGAATTGTTGGTCTTAACGAGTGATTTATACGACGTTAAAGCTGGTTTTATTAGTTTGACCAGTTATTTATGATTGTTTATTGTAAAAGTGACAGTGGACTTCTTACATCCAAGTACCTGATTTCGAAATTATTGTCGTATTTATTTTCCCCCCTTTGTTCCTACAATTCTTTTAAGATAACACCAGGCAACTCACAATAGATGATCATACCCTTGACCAGTATTGTGACGATTCGACCTCGTTGGTACCTACGCCTTGTCTCGCCAATGTTCGCCATTTTTGGTCTTCAGTTTAGAGGATGGAAGTTACTTGCCCAAGAGAGAGACGGGAGCTAACTTCCCAGCCCCTATTGGCTACCAGTTGGCAGTTTCCGTGTTATCTACAGGTAAAACGTATTTCTTAAAATTAGATTTTTTTGTGATAAGAGACAAGACCTACAATAGTGAGAACAAGCGCAAGCTTGTAAGAGACAACCGTGTCCTATAGACATCAAAGATGGTATAGATGCGTCGTTACCCTGAGACCAGGGGGTTAGGCCTAATGTGCAAGTCTACCAGATACCCTCCAGATCAGAACATGACAAGGTCGTTATGGCGGGAGGAACTCTCTCGCCTTGTTTGACATCCCGTAGCATAAAATAAACTTCTTGTCATACCTCGTAGATAAAAAAGAGAAGAATATCGGTTTGTCCTATATGTTATTTAATTAAAAGCTGACATTCTTTTTAAAGTTTTTAAGTTCTAGAATATTTCTAATTGTTTTCTCTTAAGTGAATTGTCTTACAGTGATAATCTAATAGAGTAATAATATCTTTGTATTGTTGGGAAAGGAACAGGTGTAGCCTTTCAACCGGGGGGAGTTCCGTTTCCTGACGCACACCAGCAGGAAGTATTGTTTACATGGCCGTATTCTGTTATGGTTTTATGTAGTCACTGTACCTAAAATTATCTCGAACACGTATTAATTACTTACTATAGTAATCAATTCGTGCTTGAGATTAAAAATAAAATATTTTCACCCTAAAATACGGTAAATTATATTGATGTCATTAAATATTTCTCTAACAACTTCATAACAAACATAACTTTCTGCTAATAATTTTCATTTCATTAATTACAAATTCGATTTGTTAAGTAGTTAACGATATGTACCGATTAGGCTAGCGCAAGCCATGAAAGCGTATTTTGTCTAAATTAGACTTGGATGTGTTAGTGACTGAAGACACTTGCAAATTGAAAATGCGCTCTGGGAGATATCCGTTTATTACAATAGCTTATAATATTATATGTCGCTGGCTTAATTTTCAAACTCCGTATCTCCATTTGGTAAAATTTTATAGAATAAAAAAGAAAAAACTGTTTTATTAAATAACTAACAATAAAAACATAGACAAACAGCCTATTTTACATTCAAATATTATAAATGTTTGTGTTTGTTGTAAATATGATATATTTATACTACATAGATAAATATATTTTTATACTAGATGACATTAAAATCAACATTTCGAAAATTTTGGAGTTACAAGGTTTGAAAATGAAGCCCGCGATGTTATATACATTGATGCTACTGTTTGTTCACAGTCTTCATACCTTCTGTAATAGATTAAACGAGGTGACTATATAATATAATGGTGTAACTTTGACTGACGTGAAAGAAATCTCTTGGAGTAGATTTATTTTAATCCATCTCTTTGCTGAAGCTACGCTGCAGATAAAAACAAAGGTCAATTTTTAAAAGCAATTCCATTTTGTCCATAATAAATAAATATCCATGTTATGATGCTAAAGACTGTTTCTCTAGGTATCTTACGCATTCACGGCTAAACTGGAGGACCAACTCTAATGAAGTTTTATATCCAAGATTTTATATCTAAGAGTCCAGACATCATCTATTGTTTTTGAATTAACTCCAAAAGACTATAACTTGGCAATGAAATATTGTATGAAAACCATGTTGAAGTTAACCAAAGCTGCTGTCCGAAGTAATTATTATTTACCTATAACCTAGTAACCTAGTAACCAGGTAAACATCTAAAAAGTAGGAATACAGCTACTAAAAACTTGACGAATTTGTCTGACGGAGTCTACTAGTTAGTTTTTAACCCCTGAGGGCAACAGAGAAACGACAAACTTATAACCCCCGAGGGGCTGTAACCCCCGAGGTGTGTTATAATTTTGACATGTCTGTGTATGAGTGTGTCTTTCTGTTGCAACATAACTTTTTTTTTCAGATCTAGTATCCTTACATGAGCATTTGTTTTTTTAACGCATTTTTCCCCGTGTTGGTCCGGGCTCCTTTGCAGAATAGACCATTTGCCTTCCTGTGCCAGGCAGCTCGTATAAAGCGAGCTTAGGCTTACCGCTACTAATACCGTGACATCTGACTAGGTGGTAGAGTCTCGCAGCGACGCGCCCGGATTGGTACCACTGCCTTGTCTATTCCTGCCGCCATAATTTCAGCGCTTGCCGTTGACGTGTTCCGGTTCGTAGGGTCGGGTAGCTTACTTAGATAAACTTACTTTTGCTTGAGGCCTAACATCCTGGCGTAAGGTTGGCAACGCACCATTACCACCTTTGGCGTCTCTAGGCGGCGTGAATTTCTTACAATCAGTAAATTCGTCTGCTTGTTTGCCTTCCAATATCATAAAATAAAAAAAATAAAAATTTAAGCGTAACATCAAATTGCTCTAATAAACTTTTGTTACATAATTCTGAACACCCTGTAAACTTCCACAATAGTCCATAGTTCAAGGTAAACAAGCCATTTGTACTATTGTACATTTGCTATTGTTTCAACTCCCGTATCCTTCACGTATTTGTTAATACTAAAACAATATCACATGCAATGTATACAGTGCGGAATGGTTTTGTCAATATAATTATAATTTCTAACAACCAGCTGCTGTTGATTACAACTGAGCTTCTCTAAATTCAGTCGATATATTAAAATGTTCAACAGAAAAAAAAAATATATAGGACCACGTCGGAATCATTACTTACCTTTCTAAAATAAAACCATCAAATTCGGTTTGTTATTGGATAAGTAGTCGCGTGACAAACAAAAAACTTACAGTCTAATTTAATAACCTCTTTTGGAGTCGGTTAAATATTTACATTTCGTACAGTAAGTGTATTGTAACTGCAAACGTTGACGTAAGGTTACATACTTTTCCAAAAGCACTTTTAAGCACACTGTTAGTGATTAGGAAGACTGAAGGAAGTGGGGCGTCATCGTGGGTGGCACTATCAGAACGTGATAATCAGTCTGTGACCAGCGCTCTCCCCACACTGTGACAGAGCTATGGCCGCAGTAATGTAATATTGACGCTACATCCAAATCACTGTGGGGGTGAATCGTGCTGACCGATCGTAATACACCCTTCTAGCTGACGCAAGGTCGAGGGTGCCCGGAGGTGCATATCACATTATTTTGGTAAATCTGTCGTAAATTTCTACGCGGCGCTTTTAATTTAGAATATAGTAAAACAAGTAACATAAACGCAAACGGTTTATCGCGTGGAAATAAATGGATATCGCTTAAATAAGGTGCTAATGTGGTGCTGTCAATTTTGGACTTGTGAGTTTTCTGCCTTGTTAACCTATAAAGCGAAAATTAACGTTAGACAGCCTTTGCCCACTTTTCCTAATCGTAACATTGCTATGTTACGATTATAAAAGTAAGTTGTAATAGGCAATTCTTGATATCTGTTATTCCAGTTATTGTTCTTTAAAAATAACAACATGAAATATCTGTAATTAAATAACAGGCTGTTATGTGGCATCTAGATTGTTGTTGTGCCTGCTACTATAATATGTCAAAATGTGCTGACAGGTTACTGAATACTCCTCTACGTAGAATAAATTTCTCTGTATTTGGTTGTACAGTATTTTTGTTATTTGAGGATAAAAAGTAAAAAAAAATGGATGATTAAAAAATTCATTAAAGGTTTAATTATCTTTATGATCCGTCGGAATTATGAAATGCATTATCAGGCAGAAAATCAGGCAACTGTTATCCAGATAAATGAATATCTGCGAAGAACGGAAATCCACCGTTTTTATGAGTATTTATTCTGAGCAATCTGTTATTACGAGAACAGATATTTTACTATAAAAATATTTGTTATTACCCGTTATTTTTGGACATTTGTTTTTTTAACTGTTCTGCTAAATATGCCTCATCTCTAGTGCTTTATAAATCCGGAAAACTTGTTGCATCCTAATATTATTACTGCATGAAGCTATTTCTCCAGAAATCACTTTTCAGTAAGACCTAGTTCAAACTCTGAGTGATTTGGCGGTCTTGCATAAGGTTGCGTATGTTTTGCGATATTTGACAAAAGACAAAAAGTCTACGAAATCACTTTGTGGATGTACAGATGTAGAATGTCTGGCAGTAATTTGAAGCGATGTCATTCCTGACGCTATGAGTTTTTTTTTTGCTAAAATTTGTATCCAGCGAACACCACACGCGTCTCCCTGTGTTTCATTGCGGCGAGAGATAAGAAAGAGCACTAGTAGTAGAAAAACTACTCATTATTTGTAAAACTTTTATTTCTCAGCTATCCGCGTATGTTGGCTCTTTTTAAGAATAGACCAATCTATTTACCAGACAGCTAGGTAATGGCGAGCATATGTTTCCTTCTTGTTCATTTATTCACAAACCGGTCTACATCCTCGGGGATCGAATTAAACAGAATACTGTTTCTTTTGAGCAATAATCAAAACATTCTTTGTATATCTTGTAAAAGTTCTCTCTAATGTATTAAAAACGTGTGTTCACGCCCATATCCCCAAAGAGGTACAACCAGGGCACCCAAGACTAGCCGAAGCCACTCAAGTCCTACAATGTGATAGGTTTCAAGCCTATCTCCTACCAGTCACATATTATTTCCAATCCCCGGAAAAGGTGTTTTTTTATATTAGAAAAAAAAAGTATCTTCACGCCCATATCCCCGAAGAGGTAGGCAGAGGCACAACCAGGGTACCCACGACTAGCCTAAGATACTAAGTCCCATAGTGTGATAGGTGGCAAGCCTATCGCCAACCGGGTAATTATCCTATCCCGAGCAACATTTTTTTTTATTAGAAAATTTAAAATATTCATATTCTACGTGTTTTTGTTGCCCGATCCCCAGGATCGAACTCGGGATCTCAAGAACCACAGAATACATATTTCATAATTAACATAATAACTAAACATTAATCTAATTGAAAAGCTTGTTTAAATTTTATATATTTTTTTGTAATATTGGAAGCAGGCTGATATTCTGATTGGAAGAAGTAAAGTTGCCTGTAGATAATCAAGATGTTACATGTGCGTTCCCAATTTAAGGTTAGGATACTTTAGCATACAAATTGAAAGATGACATAGAAAAGCCGTATGGCGGTAGTAAAAGGTCATGTTTAGAGAACTCAATATGGATTATAAATAATGAAAGTTTTTCATCAATGTAAAAGTTCGAAATAACCAATTGTTTATATTCAAAATAACCCAAAATATCATCACCCGGTTTAATCGACCCATCGTAAATCGTTACTTGTTGGTTACAAAAACACTTGGTAACTACGTAAGACTCTACCTGAGTCTTTCAACCCTCGAGTGATGTGCGGTGTGCGTAATGTATTTCGTCAACTTTTTATTGCTAGACCACGTGTCGTCGCGGAGACGAGCTCCTGTGTTAGCGGCGCGGTTAGCGGATTCCATTAAGGCCCCATACTCAGTCAGCCAGAAGAGCCAATCAGCGCACTCCCCCGTTCCATGATTACTA
>NJDC01002827.1:197487-220468 GCA_002245475.1 Calephelis virginiensis | reverse complement strand
CTTTTTGATTTTTTTCTATCGAGCAAATTGAAATGAATCGTGTTTTGGAAACACTAGTCTTATAAAGCATATTAATGTTAATCTTGTGTATTTTTGTCGCCAAGATCTATAATTGCTTTGTATGAAAAAAACAGTAAATTGCTGACGTATTTTAGCATACATGGCCCCTTAAGAAAATCGTCTGATTGTAAATATCTGTCGGTATATCTGATTATTAAAGAACACTACTTGAAGTAACTTTTGAATGAATGACTGAATAAATACCCTTACTTAAAATACTTTATGATTTAGATTCAGTTGTTAATTTAAAACCGTTCATAACTATCGTTTTTTTTAAATAATCAGACAAACTTCTTTTTCTTAAGACACTTTTAATTACGCGTTTCTGTAACCGGCGTAGTCTCAGTTTTGTAGACAGGATTGTCGTATTTATAATAGAAATTCTTGACTTGATCCAAATATTATAATATTGTTTAAAAAAAAGGATATTGTACGACACACAGTATATAAAATATTAGGTACGTGAAAATATGTTAATGTGCGGGTTTTTGTTACGCTAATTACTATCGACTTCCCAATCCCAATGATTTCAAATTGACTAAATTGAAATAACTGTCGAGTTAAAACTACTTTTGATCGGTTTGACACTTTGATTTTATTTAGAAATGTAATTGAATTTTTATATGACGTGTTTGCTAAGAAAGTTTGCTAAAGATTACATTCCGACCTTTTGTAAAGTTCCATTGTTGTAAATTATACAACAATAAATACTTAATTATAAATATACAAATGACATATATTGATAGAACCCCTAAGCTAGAAAGCTATATGCTTGTAGCGTTAGTCAGTGGCTGACATAGATCCAGAAATACTGGAACGTTTATCATACCTGTAAATTAGAACCATTGAAAAATAAATATGAGCCTCGGGGATGATCGGTGCGTTAGCCGCCAACCAGTTGGATAACGAAGAGGTCAAAGTATAATACAGTAATGCCAACCGGACGCGCTCAGTGGCGCCACACGCAGTTCTATATTTACAATGCCCCAACCCCCGACATCTGCCGTAAGCCGGCTAATTTAACCGGAGACATGTTTAGACGACGGTACAATGGTTAACATACGGTCTGCCAGCACATATATCACGAGATCGAAACGTATTAACCATTGTCTATTTTACTTATAATGTTATGTCGGGACACAATGATTTAAGGGATTCGTAAAGCGAAGTCGAGGGTGGAGGAATCATCAACTAGACCAGAGGTTCCCAAACTTATTTCATGTAACGCCCACATTGAAAATCAGTTGTTTTGTAGCGCCCCCCACCTGGTTTTTTTCTTGCCAATAACTTCAATAACATGTTTGTTTCGCCTGGAGTTTAAAAAAAAACATTTTTTTCAATATTTATACCGCCCCCCTCTAGGCTTCCAGCGCCCACAAGGGGGCGTTATCGCCCACTTTGGGAAAGGCTGAACTAGACTGAAATCTAACAAAATAAACTTAAATTTCGATCGCTGGTCGTTAATCCCACCAAAACTCGAGAACTGCTTGATCGAATTTAATTATTTTTTTTTTATTTTGTTTACATCAGCTTGGTCTTAGTAGAGCTTTTGAAGGAAGTAGACGTTAGAAATACGTGTACAAATAACGATGACGGCGCAATGCAATCCTGGCGTAAGGTTACTGGATACATTGCTCTTTAAAGTGATATAGGATAACGGCAAGCACAGACGTCTTGGTACAGAAAGCAAACGAAATATCTGACCCCTTACAATTTTCTTAAAGTACTACAATTACAATTTACATGAGTATATGCCAACTCGATCACTTATTTTAGTTAGAACCTTAAGGACTGATTTCACCGAGCATATTGAGAACCGAGTTTAGGAAAACTAAGTTAGGTGTAAACGAGTTCAATTGTCGGTTGTGATTCCGTTCATAACTTACTGTAATTAAAATGGTCAAACAAATTTTGGTTATTGTAAAGATTTTGTTAATAAACTATTTTACGTGGTAAGTGAATTCTCAGGGTATGGGGATAATAATTTTCTCAATTTTAAATTATAATTGTACTCGTTTACACTGAAATTAGTTTTACTAAACTCGGTGTCCAATATGATGGGTGAAATCAACCATAAAACTATTTGATAAAGGAAACAGTTATTAAGACATGTCTTCAGGTTAATCTTCGTAACTGCTGAGCTGGTTTTAACGAAATATTTACTGGTGGATAGGTGATAATAAAAACCATTTGTATGTAATCTTTTATCATATTACTGGCTACTTAAAAGCGCTATGGCAGAGTGATACACTCAATGTATAGTTAGGATAGACATTTATGTTAAAAGTTAGGCCGTCTCGTTCCTCGCCCGTCTATTAGGGTTCACGTCGAAATCTACTGTCGTCCAAGAAATTTTATTGAATCAGGCGTTACTTTGCGGAAATCCATTATAAAAGATGTAAGATAAGCCTTTATTTTGCTAATTCCGCGTAAGCAGTGTAACCGTTGTGGCAAATAATCCTCCAAACGACACAGAATGTGACAAGCCTAACTGACGTTCCCACCACCCACCTCCGCGACCAGAACACGACTATAGGAAGAGCTCGGGAAACAATATAAATTGTCACGTTCTTTACATGTGACAACCCTACCTAAACTTTAGGTAGGGTTTGGTTAGGTTATGAACAAATATACATGTGACTTCTGGGCCTGCGTGTTTATAGATTTTGATATGAATACTAATACTACCATACATTGACAACTAACAAAAGTCCATAATATTTTTTAAGCTTCCATAAAAATTTACTAACAAATTGAATATACGGGTTGGTCGTAGAGGAGCAAAATTTGGGATTGTATTTGTTAATACCGAATCATAAACAAATTAAAACTCCGTCCAAAAAATTAAAAATAAAATGCATGATGGTCCACCACTAAATTTGAACATTGAAGGGTAGCAGAAATAAATGTTGACCGATTATCAGACCTACATCTAATGCACCCAAAATTTCATTAGAGTTGGTCAAGCCGTTTCTGACGGGTTTTATAACAAAGTTCGATCGTTGAGAAAGAGAGATCGTTGACTAAAACCCATCTGATAAGAAGATAATTGACTAAAATGAGGTGATTAATCAAGAATTATTTATTTATTAATTTTATTATTTTATTATATTATTTAGAGATTTATCCAAAAGCGGCTGGGATAGGTAAGATTTGATTTATTTTTGGAATTATTTTTTATACTTCTATGGTCAAACACACCTGTATTATTAATTTTATGTAAGTGTTTGTGGGAGTAAAGTCGTGGGTTAGCGTAACTAGTCAGTATCTAGACGGCCAGATCCCACCCACGCCACTTTCTAACTGGATACAAGGCACATCTAGCATCTAATCTTCCGGCTGTTGCACGCCATTCTGTGGTACAACTGATACCTTGTAGTAGGTAAGAAGAAGGTAAGAAATTCCCGTCGCCGATAGGTGTAATTGATAATAATCAATAATAATCATGCGTTGTCAAACAGAGGCTGGGATGTCAAGCTTCTTGTTTTATGGATTTCACATAGTGTCGCCTCTGTGTTCAAGCGGTTCAGTTGTTCTACTTGACTGTATGTATGAGGTCTCGGGATCGATTCCCGGGTCGGGAAACAAAAACAAAATTTGGTTTTTCAAATTTTCTAATAAAAATACTTCTGCTACTCGTGGGTGCCCTTTTTGTTTTGTGCCTCTGCCTACCTCTACGGGGATATGGGCGTTAAGATACTTACTTACATGGTTGGTACTTGATGAAATATTAATATCAATATTATGTGTTTGTATGGCTTTTATAGCGGCACTTCTTCGAATGGGCTTGTTCGATTTTAAAGTCCTGATAGAGAAAATGGCTGTTATAACTTTGGAATGTCCGTTGGTAACATAGCTCCTAATTGGATGTATCGATTCCGATAGGTTTTTTTGAAAGCTTATGTATGTATGAAATTAGGTCTTAAAGTAGATTTGATAACGTCAGGGGATAGATATAACAGAATAACGTTTAGTTAGCTAAAAAAAAGCTAGTTAGCTAGCTAGTTCTTTTATAAAGTATTAAACCTATTTCTCCCAAATTTTATTTTAAATAAACCTACCGGTTATGTAATTTTGAAGATGCTAAGAAAAGCGATACTGGTAGATTGATAATAATTAATTTATGTCGAATAGTGTTTTTTAAGTCATTAGACAGAGACGACCAGTGCCTATAGACACCACAGATGTTGTAGGTGCGTCGCTTTCATATGGCTGGGCCTAACCTGTTGTCCAAATCTACCGGGTTACCCTACCCCCCGCATCAAATTGTGACACTTTCGTTATGGCGGAAGAAGTAAGGGTCCCTACCTGGGCTAGTGGCAGCACAGCACTTTACCACCAGTGCTCAGTCGTCTGTTGGTTTGTCTTTTTAATTTAACGCAAAAACTTCTGAATGGATTTTTGCAGAGTTTTGTGTCGTTGTGTTTACTCTTGGTCAACATTGCTAGGGGTATACCATACGGGAATTACATACTTTTTACTAAAAGAAAATCTTTAGTGCCTATCACTTACCACAAAAAGTCACTTCAACATGTGTATGAAGTCAAGGGTAAGAGCTAGTATGGTATGTTGAACAGTAGTTTTGAATTAAGAAATAAAAAAAATACTTAGTCTCAAGGCAGCCATCTTTTTTAAAAGTAACATTACACAACACTCGGCCTGTTGAGAGAAATCTCCCTTTTACATCGCAATATGGGAACTTATATATAAGTTACGTATAAGTGTAGTACATAATCCTCGCTGAAAGCTGTATAAGACTACGACTAAAGCCTACCTGTGGCGAAACGTATTTTCGACTCCCGAATAAATTGGTCTGATTCGACGCACTGACGGCTACTGATATATAGATGACTGTGCATTAGTCGGTGGATATTCCAAAATAAATCCAGATGGGATACGCTTTCACAGATGTATTGGGTGTCATCGGTACATACGGCTCTGGTTTATCTGAATGCGTGGAGGAAATGGTGATTGACAGACTGATTGATCCGTGGAGCAACTGCTTTTAGATCAGACAATCCAGATTCAAAAATTTGAATCTCTTGTATCTTTTTTTACACATTTTATTGTGGTTTCTGGAATTTCTGACTTTAAATTCGAGTACGAAATGCAATCGATGCAAACCAGGATTCGGGCAATTCTACTTAATGTCAGGAATGATTTGCCAACCCTTAAACATAAAATAACATGACTGGCCTTTCTACCAGGCAGCTCGCAGACAAAGGACCCATTCAAAGATCATTACCAACAAGGCCACTAGTGGTAGAATGTCGTGCTACAACTAGTCCGGGTAGCGATGGTGGTGGCACTTTACCTATTCCTGTCGTCTGACAATATGTCAGAGCTTTGTTCCGGTCCAGAGGGTAGGGTAGCCGGTAGACTTGCACAAGACCAACAATGTGATAGGTAGGTGGCAAGCCTATCGCCAACCGAGCATATATTAGAAAATTGAAAATGATCATGTTCCATTTTTTTGTGGTTTTTGTTCGGGTTTCGGACCCGGGACCTTAAGAAGTTAAGTTTGACTCCGGACCGCTAGACCACAGAGGTGACAATATATGGCTTAACAACACATAATATGTATATACGCTGATTGTGCAAGAAGCCATCTGATCCAAGTATATCAACTGTTAACACCAACATCTTTCTTTCTTTCCTTAGGTTTTGGCATTCACGTTAGTATTTAGCCATTAGTCAAGTAGTAATTTGCATCAAAATTTATATCAATTTAATTTTATTTTATAATTAGTCATCAGTCATAAGTCGTCAGTAAGTCATGTCAGACTCTTGGGTAAAACGGTGGCCTTTTTACACAAGCTCACGTAATGAGTTTTGGCGGCAACGAGGAAATATACGATACGCTAATTTCTTAATGATTATTTCATTTGTGCATTTTCACTGAACAAAATTGTACAAAATGCCACCAAAATTGACCAATTTCACTCAATATTAACACAAAATTCAATAATTATGAAAAAACTTTGACCATCTTTTCTCTCGATGGCGCCAAAACCCACACCAACATCTTGCTCACTACAATAGTTGTCCTTAACAAAACTCAAATGTGGACACCCATCTTCAATCTATCATAGTAATAAAATAAGTCAGAAGAGAGATTTTATTTGTTTGTTTGTTTGAACAAGCTAATCTCTGAAATGTATACATTTGAAATGAAAACTTTAGCAGCGTTGTGCAGTTTTTGTGACGGGTGAAAAACGTCAAACTGGGGTCCGGACACGTGACCTGTAGGGTTACTCTTGAATCTCGATATCATGCGAATTGGAAATTGGAATCGTATATGTCACTTTAGGTACTTTTGGACACAGTTCTAGCGAATTATTAGCAATAAGTTACAAATGAATCTGACAAAACAATATAGTGATTACTAATCACAAAAGGTTAATAATTAGCCAGTATTGTGTTTAAGAGTACCTAAAATGACATACTCGATTCCAATTTCCAATATTGCATGAATCGAGCTTCAAGAGTAACCCTACTGTTC
Organism: Calephelis virginiensis; assembly: GCA_002245475.1. Taxonomy (NCBI): domain Eukaryota; kingdom Metazoa; phylum Arthropoda; class Insecta; order Lepidoptera; family Riodinidae; genus Calephelis; species Calephelis virginiensis. Next base: position 213,906 of record NJDC01002827.1, on the reverse strand, counting down.
GAAAATTCGTAAGACAGAGAAAAAGTAAAACCACATTTTTTGTCGATTTATTTAATAGAACCCGTTGATTTTATATTTTTAAAAGTCATCTGAATTTCATAATCTAATTCTTGAGAGAGATAATGTAACATCAACATTCAAGTACGGCTATTAGAAATGGAACTTCTAGTAAATATAATATAGCGTTACTAAAGGCGGAAGGCTCGGCGGCCCTAACTCCCAAGTATCATCCCTTAGCCATTATTAGATAACGCGTCTGCGCTCATAAACTTTGATGTCTCGAGTGGCCCTCGCCACAGACTAATAAAATGTTGTGAAAATATTTTTAATTTCCACAGTATACGTAACGTTTACTTGGAGAGCTGTTAAGTTGGGAACTTGGTGAATTTATTTTTTAAAGCGTTATGAAATTTGATCCGTGGTATTGCGATCATACATTTTAATATCATGAATATATATATCGTCTTCTCGTAAGTTAAATATTGGTTCTTGATTAAATTGTGCATCGCTAATATGCGACCCCTTTAAAAACAATGTAAAATTACCATTATTAATTTACTAAATATTCTCACTGCTAGTAAAAAAGTAAGTAAGTAAGTATCTTCACGCCTATATCCCCGAAAGGGTAGGCAGAGGCACAACCAGGGCACCCACGACTAGCCGAAGACTGCTAGGAAACGTACTAAATAACACAACATGTTGAATACGAACTGCAAATGTTATTATTAATTTTTGTCAAACCAGAGACAGCTCTGGTATGTTAATATTCGAGTAGTCGATGAGAGTTTAAGATATAGCTATTTTACTTTTTATACTTTTATTTTTTATATCTGGCTATAAAAACCATCCGTAATATAGCTCAAAATATCTCGATCACGTCAGCTTTCAAGCGAAAAAATCCGCATCAAAACCCATTTATTGATTTAGGAGTTACGATGGCACCGACACACATAAAAACACGCACAGTCACGTCAAACTTATAACACCCTTCTTTTTCCCGTCTGGGGCTATAAGACCATTATTCTCTTTGTTACTAACGGTAGCGAATATTTTTGTTTATTTGCTTATGATTTGTCTGATTTATCAAAGTTTACTACGTTTCAATGTGGTGGTACCCAATGAGATAAGAATCATATTTTCTTAATTAAAAAATACAGTATTATTAATTGTAAGAGGTCAGCGAAAAAGCACACGACTCTCCCGATAGTAAGAGCCAACCGTGACCTATAGACACAATAGATATTACAGGTGCGTCGCTGTCCTATGATTGGAATGTTAGGCCCATTTTGCAAGTCTTCCGTCTATCCTACTATCCAGATTTGAACATGACAGAAGCATGGCGGCAGGAACAGTAAGGCTTCGGATTCCTACTCGGGCAAGTAGCATGCTACACTCTACTATCAGGGTAATTACCTATTTAACTTAAGCACGCATCTTACGAGCGCCTGGCCGAAAAGCAGTGGTCTATTTTGCGAACACAACAAAAATATAACATACATAACAAGTAACACGCGTGTCTTCTAAATATCATGTTTCAATAAACTTTTAGGGAATGTTTAAAATGTGTAAGAAACCGCTTAGTCAACTGCCATCATGAATAATGATAAGAAAGAAAAAAATATGTATTTTTTTTTACAGAAACCATACAAGTAGGTATTTTTACCAGTTTAAATAAGTATAAAATCTACCACCGAATCGGAATGCGGCATGTGGATGTTCGTGCACGAATCCAAAGCTACCGGATATCAACGAATCAGAGCGCCTTATTACCATTATTAATAACTTCAAGTACTTCTCATAAACTAAGATAACAGAAAATTATTCGTATCAACAGCTCCAGATACTGGGACTTACACACCAATGCAATTGGAAATGGACGTTATTACAATTCGTTAAAGTATAATATATATTAGACTGCATGAAGGTATTTCTATCCAACACTTGAGGTAGCTAAAGGTATGGTGTGTCCAAAAGCGATTATATCTGTGTTTCATTAGTGTTACGTTGTTAATTATTTAACAGCCTTACTTTTGACGTGGTAGCCTACCATCACCAAAAAGATTCATTTTTTTGCTTTTCACTTGCGGAGTAAAAATAATAATGTATCCGCCCCACCGCGCCGCTGCCTCCACAACCATTTAGCTTCATCGTATATCTCTTGCATGCAAGTCGCTAGTGTCAGCGTTATCAGCTATCACCTCGTATGGTCGTAACTCGCTTTTCTTGTACATTTATATTGATGTGTGCTACTGAGTCACTTAAGCTAACCTGCTATCGCTCTCGTTCCGCTACCCACAGCTACTGCCATATCTCGCGTGCCACTCGCCAGTGTAAGATTTATTACCTTGTAAATCATCTTAACGATTCGTTTATTGGATTACCGTGTGCGGCTAATTGAGCAATTAGCTAAATAAACACAAGCTCTTGCCCCTGCCGATAACCGGCCGCATCCGGTACACCTCGTTTTCCTGTGCTTTACAACTCGCTCTATTACTTTGTGTTCTTTTGTATTGAGGGCTGGTAGTTACCCATTGAGATACGGTATCCGCTCTCGCTCTCGCCCCGCCACCACACAGCCGCACCGCCCTATCTCTCGCGTGCCAGTCGCCAATGTCAACGTTATCACCTCGCAACTCACCCTACCGCTTCGTGTACGTTTGTATTGACGTGTGCTTCTAGTTGACCATTTGGATTAATGGGTCACTTGGTAGTGTTAACTTCTGAGGAATTCCATTAAAAGTGGCTATAGTTTGGTTAAGTTTACTTATTTTTTATAGTGCTAGATGGTAATAAACACACTAATCTCATGATGTGCCTTGAACACATTATGTTACTGCAGTCAACAAAATCCGAATGCATCGGCGTTTTTGTAGTCTCGGCGACAGTTTAGTAAGGACTTTTCCGCAAATGGTTTCACAAGAGATTTTTCTCTTGTGGACAATGCAAAGTGTACTTCGTTGTCTATAGGTGACGCATATTTGTTGCCATTAACTGCTTTGCGTTCTCGTACTATGAATAGTAGCTCTAGAAAAAATTGACGCTAAGAGTCAAAATCCGCCGCTCAAAGTCCGCTTGGTCACGTGTCGGTCACTACCACCACAAAATAGGTATTACCAGTATCCATCCCCTATTAACATTGCCCTCCAGAAACCATTTTTATATAAAGACGGCTCATAAACATCTCCACAAAGGAATTTCAGGTCGCTCACGGCCTGATTGGTACATTGAGAATGCGAGGAAGAAGACTACTATAAAATTACAGTTTTTTAAATGAAATGAAAAATTTTTTTGGAATATAATAAAACGGAAAAATTTGGTTATTTGTTTGTTTGTATCGAATAGGCTCTGAAACTACTAAACCAATTTGAAAAATTCTTTCGCCATTAGAAGCCATCATTATCCATGATAAACATAGGCTACATTCATTACTAGAAAACATTTGGGATTCCCACTTAATTCTTTGAATGCCGGAACGCGGATCCGCGCAATTCAGTTATACTGCAGCGTTAAAGTCGCGGCATACCAGAGGTTAAACTGTAATAATGTAACACAAAGTGTAAAAAAGTTAGCTATAAAACGTCTTTCAACGCATGCGCTTCGTAAAGTTGACAGAAATAGTGACCATGTTCGGACCAAGTTATCCATCCATACATTCATATTAATCCTTATACAAATAAAATGATTTCATATTTAAAAACTGTTTTAATATCTTTAGATTGCGTTTTTAATTTTTCCAATCAAACAATCCATTCAAAAGATTTCACGAAAATTAAAAATTTCAACTTAAACAAAGTACCTACCTAGATGAGAAAATTATCAGATGTGGGCGCCGCGTCGTCCGCTTGAGTTTAATAGTATATTTCACTAACGACCCAACCCGACATCGATGCAATAATAGAACTTATGTTAACTGATAATAAGGACAAAAGATTTGTTTGTTTGTATTTAGTTGGCTCCGAAACTACTGGACCGATTCGTACAATTCTTTTTCTACATTATCCCTGATGATCATAGGCTACTCTTTACCACGGAAAAATGCTTCATTCCTACAAATTGCTAATTTTTAGCCACCTGTGCGAAGCCGGGACGAGCTGCTAGTGTGTTAATAAGATGTTGCGAAAATATTTAAAAATACCACCACATTTTGGTTGCAAATATTTTAATATTGACAAAAAAATATTATTCAATTTACAATTAGATATGTCTTAACTTGCTTATAGCAAATTCATTGTATTTATATGTATTACTAGTTTCAATATGTATTACCAATAATATTAAAAATGTAATTTCATTTAACTGTATCAACCGTAAATTACCACCGTTTCCAAACCTAGCTAGACAGGTGAAGAAACGTCAAAACAAACCCCTTCGCAAATCATTAATTATATTAAATTGATATTTATTACATTTTTTTTGTTATTTATAGTTTTCTGCAAGAAAATTCTTTACACTATAATGTTTTGTCTAAAGGTGGGTATTGACCAACGTTACGCGGTGTAATGCTACGTGTTCACAGCGAGCTTTCGTGCAGTTCGTACGCCGTGTTACGGGGAAACCAACGAGCAACGAGCCGCTCGTTGCTCGCTGGGAGCGCTCCACCCGGCTGTCGGTTTTTTGGCGAATCCTTTGAGTGGTACGCTTACGCGGTTCGATCAGTACGCTTCTGGAATTCGTCGCGAGCGCACGGGCGTCGCGAGTAATCACACGTCGTTCCTCTCGTATTAAGTTCTTAAAACATGGAGTGACCCCAAGAAAAAAACTATATTTTATATAAAAATACAGAGAAGAGGAAGTGTTGTGGAACGCAGCTCATCTAGGGCATTATAATAAACTTAAATTTGCAATTACTGACAAACTACCATATACGTCTTTGGTTTTATATAAGTTTGATGTCCAGTAATGTTTTTTCTTCTTCTTAATTTGGATTAAACAATACTAAGTGGAATGAAAGATACCAACACGTCCTCGCTGTCGGCCATCTTAAGTGAACTAACGGCGGCGGAGCACAGAGTTTTCACGAGCATGTTATACTGTCGGTAAACACATAGACGGATTAACTGATGGTAAGAAACCAACTTCGCCTGTAGAATTCAAAGGTGAAGCTCGTCGCAGTCGTGTAGCCGACTAATCTCATAAATATCTCCAGACTGGTAAACGTCAGTCTTTACTGCAGCAGGTTTAATTAAGGCGGATTATCTCTACCCGGGCAAGCTCAACACGCTCCGTCGCCAGTTGTTTTGTAGGTAGATATCTATTAAACATATGTTCGTCTTTTACAAACTTTCGTCTTTTACAAACTGATTGACAGTTAGGCTGATAGGCAATTCTACATAGATGACCTGGATCAATATTTAAAGAAAAAATCAATTACAACTTCTGAGGCATTAGTTTATTTCGTGACTAGGTTAGGGTATACGGTAACCTTATTCTTTCTTAATATACCGAAATATGACAGTAGCACCTAAAGTTTATGTCGTCAAAAATGAATTATATCGATATGAATGACAGGAATTACGTACTTTATCTAAAACTAGCTGGAGTTAAATATTCAATAAATAGTCTATTTATTGAATATTTAACTCTCCAACGCTACCCGTTGAAATTTTAAGTTGACAAACGGCCTACGTCCTTCTTCAAACTTTAATCTATTTTTATTTAAATAGCATCTAAAAAGTATTACACGATGATGTTGAGGAAAAAATAAATTTAGAAAGTAGTGCACTGAGCACAACTGTTCCATAAGGAGTTAACCACGCGCATACCTACTACGCGTCTGTGTCGCGCGGTCTTTAAACTATAGTGTTAACGTAGTGATTATATTCTATTTGATAATGTTTTTTTTAAACTGCGATATCTCCTAAAATATTCATTCAAATCGAGTGATGTGAAATGCAATTTTGTTTTAAATTAAATACTTGTGATGATTGACGTATTTTTTTGGATGGGGATTAACATCGTATTTATAAAATAACCTTCATCAATAATGTATTATTTTGAAACAAATTTGGTTAGCATTAAAAAATGGTTATAATGAGTTAACCTTAAAAGATAGAAATGTGCTGTCGCGGTCTTTTTTTAGGACTTTTAAAGGGGAACAATTACTTGATTTTTACAAAACTTTCACCGTTAATGCATCGCTCGCTCTCAATAGGAAATAATCCCCCGATTTTAAAACATTTATCATTGGTGCTTCGCTCTTATTGATATTAGCGTGATGATGTATAGCCTATAGCCTTCTTCAATAAATGGGCTTTCTAACACTGAAAGTTCAAGCAAACAAACAAACAAACTCTTCAGCTTTTTAATATTAGTATAGATAGTATAGATTTTGGTTCCGAGCTCTTACAAAAAAATATAGACGAACTGCTTCCATACCAACGTAATCATAAAAGGCGAGATTCGGTTCATTTTATTAAGAGAAAAATCTGAAACACTAATTTTTTTATACTTAACACATTTAGCGGTGACGTTTCCATGTTGCGGTGACGTTTTGCACGTTTCCATGTTTATATTATTTTATATAATAGGGTTGAAAAGTATACTTTTGATTAAATTATCGCTATAAAAAGTAGCCTTTGTTCTTTCGTTCCTCATTAAGTGTCTAAATACAAAGTTACACTGTGATATTTTCAAAAATGACGATTTTCCATACGAACATTCATCACCTGTTTTTACCCATTCTCCTAAATTTTTTGCGATCAAAAGTAGCCTGTGTTCTTTTGTTTATCATAAAGTGTCTAAATACAAAGTGTCACTGTTACAACTTTAAAAATGACGAATTTACATAATATGAACATTCATCCCCTCTATTTACCCATTCTCCCCCATTTTTTGCAATAAAAAGTAGCCTATGTTCTTTTGTTTATCATAAAGTGTCTAAATACAAAGGTACACTGTTACAGCTTTAAAAATGACGAATTTACATATGAACAATCATCCCCTCTTTTTACCCATTCTCCTAACTTTTTTGTGATTAAAAGTATCCTGTGTTCTTTTGTTTATCATAAAGTGTCTAAATACAAAGTTTCACTGCTACGGCTTTAAAAATGACGAATTTACATATGAACAGTCATCCCCTCTTTTTACCCATTCTCCCCACTTTTTTGCGATAAAAAGTAGCCTATGTTCTTTTGTTTATTATAAAGTGTCTAAATACAAAGTGTCACTGTTACAACTTTAAAAATGACGAATTTACATAATATGAACATTCATCCCCTCTATTTACCCATTCTCCCCCATTTTTTGCAATAAAAAGTAGCCTATGTTCTTTTGTTTATCATAAAGTGTCTAAATACAAAGGTACACTGTTACAGCTTTAAAAATGACGAACTTCCATATGAACATTCATCCCCTCTTTTTATCCATTCTCTCTTACTTTTTTGCAATAAAAAGTAGCCTATGTTGTTCCTCAGAGTCTATTCTATCTCTGTACCAAATTTCATCAAAATCGGTTTACTGATTTAGGCGTTAAAGCGTAACAGACAGACAGACAGAGTTACTTTCGCATTTATAATATTAGTGGGGAAGTAGGGATATAGTTTTCAAAGAACTCCGAGAAGTACGTACACACAGCATATGAAGTAACCCAGAAAGAATAGATCAGCTTATAAAAAAATAAAATATAAACATTTTCAGCATGTGTGCAAATATGCCTGCCATCGGTATTCGAACCTGCGACTCTTAGACCCGCTCAACTGAACTGAATGGAAATTCCCGCTCTGCTCCCCCTCGTCTGCGGTTTGTGTTGGTTCCGCGTATCAGACAGGTATCGATTGGGAAACCGACGGTCCCGTTAACTGAAGCGTGATAGGTACATGTTTTCAAGGGATTGGTGTACCTAGTTCAAAATGAGCGGCTAAATAAAGCATCTAACTTTAAAGTATAGGTTTATACCCTTGTTATTTACAGAACCTATGGCTTTTCGCCACGTGTTATGTATGATGCATTGCGAACTTGAGATCAGGAAATCTGGTCTTGTTATTTTGTTAGTTCACCGGCTAAACTATTATCCAAACTGGAACCAGGCCGTGCGGAGCACAGATGTTAGAATGACAGGGAAAGCTAATGTAGCGTCACTTTGGACTAATCGTTCCAGGACTACGTGACTGATATCACCAGTGGCATAATCCAATAATCTAAATAACCAGTTAGTCTTCAGATGCTAGATTTACTAACCATTTGGAAGGAGCTGTTCCACGGCCATATTTAGTCCTGTGATAATGTTATGTTCGCTAAAGTTATGTTATGATCTGGAAGGGAGGTTAGCTAATTTATATAGGAAACTTATTAGCTCCTATATATATTAAAGGATGCAAGTATTTCTTTTCACCAGGAAATCCATCTGTTTGTTTGCAATATTTGCAATTGTAGTGCCGACGCAGCCCTTTCCCACGTAGCGTATAATGATAATATATTATAATAACTAAGGATTCAATAAAGCAGTCATTTACGAACACTCGTGTGTTTTACTTGTCTCCTATGGCATCACACAATATTATATATAACAAGCCGTGACAGTGGTACGCATTCTATATATATATATATATATATATATTAGCGATAAAACCGCCATTTGTATAAATAATCTACTTGCTGTTGTAATAGTCGTAGTACTTTTTTGTAGTATGTTTTTGTTGTACAATAAAGAGTTTTTATTATTTTATTCTTTATAAATATAAATACTATATACCTCATCCTCGTATACATATATGTAAATTGTAATCAATTAGACATTGTTATTAAGTAGGTATGTGTCCCTCGCTGGTGGTAAATGGATTAGTCGGCCTGAACTAGGTAGTAAAGTACTTTGCAACAGTTCACTGGCATTAGTTGGCACCTTGCCTATTTCTACCGCCGTAACGTCAGTGCTCGCTATTGTTGTACTACGGTATGTAAGGTAGCCGCTTAATTCAGAAAATAAGAAAGCGACCAACCTGTGATGTCTATTGTCTTTTATGATTCGGAGAGCCGTCTGCTTGGTCACTATCTTACAAAAAACTTGAAAATCCATCTTTAGATCTTGTTCTAATTTAAATGGGTCCAAAACGAAAGCATCAGGTTCAACTAAACAAGACTAATCAACGTATTTTTATTTTAGCACTTGCCCTGTGCTTGGGATAAATTTTCTATAAATCTTAAAGAAAGAAAAAATTTCGCCCCAGACAGGATTTGAACCTGTAACCTTTCGTCTCAAGCCGACGAATGCTCTAACCAATTGAGCTACTGAGGATTCAAGTCCCGTGGCGAAATTTTTAATTCCTTTCTAACCCGTTAACGCGGGTAGTTATGTCCTATAGATACACAATTCTGAGTACCCACCAAATGAGTTCATCATTACAGATGAAATTCACATTTTAGAATGGCCATAACAAAAAAGGTTACAGGTTCAAATCCTGTCTGGGGCGAAATTTTTTCTTTCTTTAAGATTTATAGAAGACTAATCAACGTTGGTTCATTCGTTAAAAAGTTCTAAGGTAACATTCAAAACAGAAACCTTGTCTTTTTTCACTTTTTCTTATTTGATGTCATGAAGAGTGAACTTGTGTCGTAAACTACATAATATAGTAAAAGCAATATAAACGCAAACCCCCTCAACGGGGAGTTGTCGTTCACGTGCTACGTGAAGATAAACGTTCGGCGACTAATGACGTGTCTACAATGTACCCACGTAGCGCCGTAGCATTCGCTCGTAGCGGCGCTACGGTGCTTATTTTTTATTCTCTCAAGGCTTTTCTGTAAGCCAGACGTCGCCAATGCGAAAGTAAACTTCGAAACTAGAGTTTTTTATGTTTATTTAGAGTAAAATGTAGATGAAATATTACATAAGAGTCCTAATATCAAAGTTTTTAGCAGTTAAGCAAGCGCTCTTCTGATGGTGGGAGATGTGACGAACCTATTGCTCGCTACACCTCGACCTCGCCCATTTACACCTCTATTTTGTTAGTGGTGGGAGAGGGGAGGCTAAACTTGTATAAGCCTTTCTATCCCAGCTTGATTTGGCAACGTTCAATTTGGTTTTTGAAGCCTTAATTACGTCTCTTACCTCTAGTAGTGCCGTCTGTCAAATTGCTATTCTCTAACATTAAAAGGAAATTCGTCACAACTATCCCCGGCCAAGCATTTGACTGTTAATTAAATCAGTCCGTCCACTCAACTGCGAAGCCGTCTGTCCATCTGTGTCACGTTATATTAATGAAATACATTAACAGATCGACCGTAGTAAATTACATTATAAACGATGAAATGTCCAATACTACGGGTGATAGGGTTGCCACTTTGTATTTTCTAAACTTGCAATAGTTTTAATTTTACTAGTAACTATCTGGTAGACGTTGTAGCTTTACGCCCTGTTTTGACACCAACGAAATGCATAAAAAAACCCTGTCAAAGGAGTGCAAACACCGTACATGTGTTGTATAATATTTTATTATGTATCCAATTTACATAAAGTAGGCGAATATTTTTATAAACATGTATAAACACGGCGGTATTCTTTTTACATTTATGTGTTTGTGTTTGTGTGTGTTCTGTGTAATTATTTAGTTTTAGTTTAATTTTTATTGTATCTTGTACTATTGTTATATTATTATAAGAAATGTTTTTTGACATATTTCTAGTTTAGCTGCAGTGTAGCAAGAAATAAAGTAAGATTTGAATTTGATTTTTGACTATATTGGTAACGTGTTAGCGTTCCTGCATTCTTAGAATTTAAGCGCATTGCTTTCCCACCAAACAGCTCGTAAGTGTACTTTAGCGAGTTAGGGACTAAGTTAATTTGTTACTAACATAGGCAAAGCTTTGCAATAACTCCCTCGGGTTAGTACTAGTTTTACAGTGCCAAGTACTTCTATCCTATTTATGTAAGTGCTTGACACTGTTGTGTTCTGGTTTAGAGGGTCAACCAAGCATACGCATTTTCAGATAATAAGAAATATACAATAACATTTAAAATAAGAGAAATAATTTTGCGTTGCCAAACTATGACTGACATACCTTACGTAACGTTAACCAAGTACCCATCCTCTAGACCGGAATATGGCACTATCATTGTGGTTGTTGTTGCTGCACCATGTAGTAAAATTTATTGCATTATTTAAATAATTTAGCAACTCCACTAGCATGCAAATGGGTCGTGATGTACCCAAAAATATTCATCAATCTTAATATGTCTATAAGTAATTAAAATCAAAGTTACTTCAATTAGTTAACCCTGCTATTAATTTAACCAACAATATTGTATGGACGTTTCATCCACCCGCTACGTTAATTAGAGTGGTGCTGCGTCACGTGACGTCGTGGATTTTGACGTGACGCCATGTGACGGTGTGACATAATGGACCCACATATATACAAATTTTAATTCCAGTAGTATCCCTGTGATGATATGATAATTTGTTTGGGAAAGTGCTATACAAAATTGTAATTATGAACCACATGACTCCACTATTTGACTAAGGGCACGGTTACAAGAGAACGGTGTGACGCTTGTGGCCGCATCTTAAAAATATGCATTCAGTACTATCGTGGTAGAGGCTTACAACGAACAGATCTGATTTAGCTTTAAATAAATAATAAACAATAAATTATCTTTATTTCAAATAAACCTACAAGAGGCACCTGTGACGCGTCTATCTATAATCTCTTCTTCTATAATATAAAAATAAATCGCAAAATGTGTTGGTAAGCGCATAACTTCCGAACGACTGGACCGATTTGACTAATTCTTTTTTATTTTGTTAGTTATTATCAGGAGACGGTTTTTATGCAAAAAAACCGGGAAAGTTGCAGGGAAAGTGGGAAAAATAATACTTTATTATTTCCCATACTGAACGGGTAGAACGAAGTTCGTCAGGATAGCTAGTATAATAATAAATCTACCACCGGATCGGAACGCGGTCGCAGAGTAGAGTGCAGTGTAGAGTATCTTAGTCTGTAAAGATGCAGAAGAAGACCTCCCAATATAAGGCTGACAACGCAATGATAAGATTTTTAATGTCTATAGGTAAACTTTATTTACCTATAGACTTTAAGTTTATAGGAGTTTCTCAATCCGTTTATATGTTTTGTTAGACAATTACTTGGCCAATAACTCGTCTTTCTCTAAAAGTTATTTTTTAGAAATATAGGTCATGATTTTGAAGTGGTGCCATTTTATCATGATCCGAATAGTGGTTTTTGATTTACAAATACATAAGTAGGTATAAGGTATTAATTTTTGGCCATGTTGACGATCCTATAATAGTTGCAGACTGTTTCGCAGTTTAACTGAGCTTAGATATTTCTCCTCAGCAAATCCATTGGCTGGTTTGTCAACCAATCTCATAACACAGAAGCGAAAGTTGTATGCAACAAGAAGAAGCTTGTAGAAAACGACAATGACAAGCACTGACATTAAATCAGAAAATAGGTAAAGAAGTGGTAAAATATGTAAAATAAGCCTTTATTTTGCTTTACACGGAATTAGCAAAATAAAGGCTTATTTTACTTCTTTTATAATTGATTTCCGCAAAGGAACGCCTGATTCAATAAAAAATGAAGAACTGGTAGCGAACTTCGAGCTTTTTTTCAATTTTTATGTTCTAAATGTAAATTAAATGTGTTGCAAATAAAACTGTAACTAGATGTTAAATTATGTAACATCGATTTACAAACTGTTATGTTTACAAGTCATATTATCTCGGCAGCTTCAGTTATCACTAATCGCGTTCCAGGTCGGTATCTTAGCGACGCTCGACAATCCCAGGATCCCTGATTTATGCCCGCGCCCGGGATTATCTCTCCCCGGCCACCTTGTCGTTATTACAATGATCTATGTTAAACCAACCGCCTATTAGCTAATTTTGTTACCATTCGTTTACAATTCGAGTCTAAAGAAAAACTGGAATTAATTAAAAGTTATTGGATTTGCGACTCCCCTCAAAAAAATTTATTGTGTATGTGACTCAAGTGGTAGTGTATATACTCGTAGTGTAAAAAGGATTTAAATTAAACTACCTTTAAAATTATTTGTAATAAATTGTGAAGTTTATTAAAAAATGAATAAAATATTTAGTAAAAATATAAATAAGTGGTGTGATTTAAATATTTAATTTCAAAAAAAATGTTAAAATATTTGCACAACATAATGTGGTAGCATGCCATGCTTATATATCTTTGTAAAAAATTTCTTACACACATATTCCGGAAATAAAGAAATTTCATTTAATTTCAAACAGGTAAGACTGCGCATAGTTAATGTATTGGACTTATCAGAAGTAACTGAAATTTATTCCGCTCCACACAAAACACAAGACACATATATACTGTTTTTGTAGCACCAAAAACACACACACTTTTCTAACAGGGGCTTTAGTAAACTTTTAAAACGACGGAATCGCATCGGCTTCTAACTCTTTGTGTTGCAGTTGTCTATAGGCAGTGGTGACTATTTTTCATCAGATTGCCAATTAGCCCGTTCTGCCAGTTTTGTTCATAAAATAGGATAATTCGACTGCACTTCTTTGTCGAGGGAATCGCATTTTTGTCGAGTGACGCCTGGTACCAGAGCCTGTACTCGCGTTTCCTCAACTAAGAGAACTTAATTTCAGACCAAAAGTGCTTAGATTTAGATACTTAAATTGCTGAACGTAATCTATAGCAACTCATGGTAAAGACGCAAATTACCCTAGACTAATGTCCTCCTAGAGATATGACTGCGTAACGCACACTTAAGTCATTTTGACAAACTTGGCATTTTGAAGACTTTCCTTCCCTCCCTGAACGGGTCAAGTATCGAGGCACGTTCTGTTCAACCATGATAAAATATATCCTATATCACTCCTGATTCTGAATACTGTAGCTTAATGTCAGTGAAAGAATTTTTAGGATAGGATCTGATTTTCAAAGAAAACCCCCTATAAGCAAAGTTAGAAACTTTATCTCTTTATGATATTATTAAAGATTCAAGTAAAATTAATTATTAATTAAACGCTAATTGATTTACATTAAATTGTAGTAGACCTTCGCAAAGTAAAGCCCCGAATTCAACAGAATAACTCAACGTACAGTGGCTGTAATGACTAAGGGAGGGGGAGAAGGGTTGCAGGGGGCCGCCACAATCGATGTGGAGCGCCCCGGGGCTCGACGCCGGACCCCGGACTTTATTAAACCGCTACAAATCACTGCTGATCTCAAACAACCTTTGTGTCGCCATTCACAAACGGAGACTTGCTCTTTGATATATTCTATTTCCACTGCTCCTACCGCTGCTGTGGTCACTTTTTTATCAAGTTGGAATGCAAACAAGCAGACAGAATCTTTGGAATCAGGGAATATTCGTTGCTTATATGCTCGTGAGGTGGCAATTACAATTATGCATGTAACATATGCAAAGTTAACAGGCTATCCTACCCTTCATCTGGAAAACGACGCTGACGAGTTCTAATTTTATAGCAGCAGTTATAAAAAATTTGTCGTTAATATCAAACCGGATAAGTCGTCGCATAATTATTCTACCACAAAGGCTGTGGCTGGGTATTAGTGACAAACGAGCAGACGCAGACGCTCGCCTTTTGCTGGAGCTGCTTGATAAGAAAGCAGTTGGCCAATTATTTTCATTAAAGCTCGGAAGTACAGTAATAATCTACAAATACCAATTATTATATTTTAACCGTCTAAATGAGTGAGCTATAAATTTGACGGTATGTTTTTTTAAGACTATTCTAGTCACTCCAACTGCCAACATCATCATAATTTAGCCAGCATTGCATTTTACACAACACGCCGCGCTGCACGTTAAATTAATGCATTTACGACAGCATACTCTCACAAAGCAAAGATATAGTCTATTGAATGTGTTTCTATAACACGACCAAGCGCCCATTTCCCCAGGGGCAAATTATTCTCTTTAATTAGTACGATCTCTCCTTTTTTGACATTTCTAGTAGGCTTGTTCCATTTACTACGAATTTGTAGTTGTGTAAGATATTTGTTAGACCAATTTTTTCCAGTATTGTTGGAACATATGTTCGATCAATTGCCACATCCGGCTCGAAGGACCAAAAAAATGTAGAAGTATAGTGATTTTTTTCTATGTTCTGTAGTAAGTCAGGAGTGCGAGACGGAAGTTAGAAAGATCTTCAAAATTAAAGAAAGTTATATATTGGAATTAAAGTTTCACAAGTTAAGTATATATTGGCAAATGCTTTCTCGTCCGTGGTTATTATCGCACTAAATTGGTTTCAAAGTAATAAGTAAATTAAAATGTAAGTTAAATGATACGCGGCAATTAAAGATTGCCACGTTCGCAAAACATGTACGGGTCAAACCGTACAGAATGATACACTCTTATATCATTATAACAAACACGCAAACAAAATAAAATATATTTCTTCTTGTACTGCTGCATTTCCAATAGATATCGTTTAGTATCTCCGATTTTGATGTTTTTAAAGTGGTTCCATGTTATATTATGATCCGACAAGTGGTTTTTGAGTTAGTGTAACTTAAAATTATTATAATACTACAACTATAAGACGATCATAAAATGTATATGTGGGATCATTTCTGAATCATCAGCTACGAAAAGATAATGATCAAATCGCGATGTGGAAATGAAATTATTGAAGATTTTTTTTTGCAGTTTAACTGCGCTTAAGTTATTATAAACTGTAATTAAGGTAAAGCTAACTAATTTACATTATATGATATACAAAATACATTATAACAACGCAAATAATACGCATTGTAACAGTATGTTCAAGCCCATTTACGCCCGCGACTAGCCGAAGACACTAAGTCCTACAATGATAGGTGGCAAGTCTATACCGAGCACATATTCAATCCAGAGCAACATTTTTTTTATAAGAAAATTTAAAAACCCAAATCTTCTTTTTGTTGCCCGACTCGGGAATCGAACTCGGGACCTTATGCAGTCAAGTCTAATACCTAAACCGCTAGACTACAGAGGCGATACCATTTAGACCACGCTTTGTAACAACCTGACTTTAACACCTGTTTCATTATAGATTTTGCTCCAAGAAATCTCTCAAGGAGATAAGCACGACTATGTAGTAGATCTCTGTTTGACATTGGTAAACATAAGTTGTGTGTGCATGAAGAGTAAACAAAATAAAATAAAGAAATGTTAAGCCCATTATTTTTTGAGAACAAAAAATGCTAATCGAAAAACATAACTCTCTTTATTTAGTAAGGTAAAAACGGTTTTATCGGCGGAGAGCATCTGCTGTTTACATAGCTCCGAGCACCTCTTGTCATAAGCACGCGTGATGATTCACAAGCGGCCAGGTGCCCCCCGTGCATAAACATCATTGTGTCCGTCTGTCCGTCCATTGTTACACCACCCCGCCACGTGTGCGTGTGAATGTGTACGTATTTGTCACTGTGTTTGTTTAATACTTCAAGCTATCAAAAGAATTCCAT
>NJDC01002827.1:162789-196974 GCA_002245475.1 Calephelis virginiensis | reverse complement strand
CTAATACCTAAACCGCTAGACTACAGATGCGATACCATTTAGACCACGCTTTGTAACAACCTTTCTTTAACACCTGTTTCCTTATAGATTTTGCTCCAAGAAATCTCTCAAGGAGATAAGCACGACTATGTAGTAGATCTCTGTTTGATATTGGTAAACATAAGTTGTGTGTGCATGAAGAGTAAATAAAACAAAATAAAGAAATGTTAAGGTTCTTATTTTTTGAGAACAAAAAATGCTAATCGAAAAACATAACTCTCTTTATTTAGTAAGGTAAAAACGGTTTTATCGGCGGAGAGCATCTGCTGTTTACATAGCTCCAAGCACCTCTTGTCATAAGCACGCGTGATGATTCACAAGCGGCCAGGTGCCCCCCGTGCATAAACATCATTGTGTCCGTCTGTCCGTCCATTGTTACACCACCCTGCCACGTGTGCGTGTGAATGTGTACGTATTTGTCACTGTGTTTGTTTAATACTTCAAGCTATCAAAAGAATTCCATCCTTTATAATAGAAATCTATATATATTACCCCGTGTTGGTCCGGGTTCCTTTGCAGAATAGAAATCTGCCTTCCTGCCAGGCAGCTCGTAAAATAGGCTTACCGCCATAAATAAATAAATAAATAAATATCCCTAGACAAGTTACACAAATTGAATCTAACCCCAAAGTAAGCAAATTATATGCTTGTGTTATGGGTTATAATGCTTGTATATGTTAGTCAACGATTCTAATACATAGAAATACTTATATTATATAATAGATACCAGAATAAATTTAATAAACACCCAGACCCGGAAATGCAGACATCTAAATGTGCATCACACAAATGCCTGTCCCCGTCGGGAATCGAACCCGAGCCTTGCGGATGATCGGTGTAGTTAGGTGTGTACGCTAGCCACTCGACCAAAGAGGCGGTCGAATTATTTTTATTATTAACACCGTGACATCTGACTAGGTGGTAGAGTTTCGCAACGACTCACCCGGATTGGTACCATTGCCTGACATATTCCTGCCACCATAACGTCATGACGTGTTCCGGTTTGGAGGGTAAGGTAGCCGGTAAACTTACTTTTGCTCGAGGTCTAACATCCCGGCCTCAGGTTGGCAACGCACCATTACCACCTTTGGTGTCTATAGGCGGCGTGAATTTCTTACCATCAGGGAAGCCGTCAGCTTGTTTGCCTTCCAATATCATTAAAAAATATAATTTGAAAAAGAAAAATTCCAGTGTAAGCCAGGTTTAACATGGAACTTTTGGGGCTTCTATATTATCTAAAAACTCTAAATAATTGAGCCACCACCTTGTTAAATGTTGAACCCAGGACTACACCAAAACTGTACAAACTTTAGAATCCTATTATGCGTACCTTGATTTGACACGATTATTAGTTTATAAAAAAATATAGTTGTACACATTTTTTTAAGTAAAATCTTGTACTTTTCTACAACACATCTATCTATCTTATTTAACTCTATGTTACACTTTAACCAATCGGTTTTACTTTTCATAGCATCATCAGAGCTAAATAACTGAAGATGTATAATTCTGTTTTATTGTAATGTATACAATGAAATTCCACCAAGTGTCGACGATGATAAGTATGAATTCTAGAAAACTACAAATTTAACTTAAACCCTTGATTCAAGAGCCATATTAATACGGTTTTAAAAATGTGTAGAAGAAAATAAAGGGTCTTGCATACATTAAAAGTTTGTCCTCGGCTCCTTTGAATAATATAGGCTACCCGTTGTCCCAACAATCAGCTTATAAAGGGCAAGAGTCGATTTATTCGTCATTAACACCATGGATGAGATGAGTTGGTACAGTTTGGCAAGTTGGCAAGACGATTCCTTCGAATTGACCACAAGGCTAATCCTGCCACATTAACAGCAGTGAATAACAAATTAAACATTACAGCTTCAGGTTGGCAATACACCAGTACCTCCTTTAATATCTATGCATTGTATTCGTTAATATATGTATTTATTATCATCAGGATCTCATACAAGAACTCTTTCCAATTCCATAAAAATAAATAGTAAATATTCCTAGACAAGTTATACAAATTGAATCGAATCCCAAAGTTAGCAGTTTATGTGCTTGTATTATGGGTGTTAGTCAACGATCCTTACGCATATAAATAATTAAATAGATACCAGTATAAATTAAAAAATACGCGCGAAACACATAAAACCTTTCGATGAAATCGGGTAAAACAAAGCTCGCACTCAAAAATTGCAGGTTAAATGTAAGCTTGTAACACTTTTCTATTCGAAGTTAAACAAGCACGCGTTCCCATTTATCCCAGTAAACGGCGACAACACGTTCGTGACCTCAAAAAGGATCCTTTGACTGTCGGTAATCAGATGCAGGATGGAGATGTATGGTAATGAAGGCACTCGCTCACAGCACCCGCCGCAGATTCATTCAGCTTACTAGCTCTCGTTTCTACAAGAAAAAGCATGTGTGGAATTTATCTTTTTCTGTATAATATGGTAAGGAAAATGAGCAGATTCCCTGACGGAAAGAAACATAATTACGTGTGCGTTGCTGACCTACATATGTTTGCAGATTATCTTACCCTCAGAACTGTAACATAACAGTGGCGAGCACTGACATGTGGAAAAGTTGGGCTGTAGTACAAATGTACGCCTATACTCTACAGCATTGGTGCCCAAACGGTCGATCGCGAGAGGTTCCGTGGTCGATCTTAGAGGTTAAGACAGTTAGTACCTACAAGATTTTATTTTCGAATTTCGAATATTTTTTATCTACAAATGTGTAAAACTAAGTAAAACTGCTAGTAATTACTTATGATTACAATATAAAAATAAATGATAATATAAATACGTGTTATTATTACTAAGAGATAATAAAAAAAAATACATAAAAATAAAGCAGTCGATCTTAATCCCTTAACTTTTTCTCAAGTTGATCTACACAGCATTAAGTATAAGCACCACTGCTCTACAGCCTAGTTACAGTTGTAATGTTAGGGACGAAGAAACTATTACAAGCTACTTGTTAGTTATTGTAAGTTGGTCTATGTAATTCACAGCAGGCCGCGTCCGCGACGTATTCCAACGCCAACGAGATTCAAACACTGGGCCAAAAGCTTAGTTATAGGGTCCCGTTTTATCCCTCGGGTACGAAAAGTAATGGTACTGAGCTACTTCAGATACGGTTAGTAAATATTTAATCGGATTCCGTATTTTAAGCTAAGCAGGTACGCGTTCCCATTTATCCCGGTAAATTTAAATGACATCCTCGAGCCTTGTGACCTCAAAAAGTTCCATTGACGGTCGTCTGTCGGTAATCAGTTGTAGGATGGAGACAAAATGGAGACGTATGGTAATGAGGGACATTCGTACACGGCAATCGGCACAGATACATTTAGATCTTGCCAGAACCAAAAGCTTTTTATTTTCTTTCATCTTTCGTACGGTAAGTGATTGGAATTTCCTAAAGCAGTATTTCTCGAGAATTACAATTTCGGCGTTTTCAAAGTAAGAGAGAATAGACAGCTTCTGCCTTAGTATATATCCCTCTTTGAACTTAGCATTTTTTCACTCAACATCTATCTACCAAGTAAGTTGTGACTGATATTCTAAGCTATGAAAAAAAAGTTATCATCTCTATAACTTAAGCGCAATAAAACTACAAAAACCGTATTTGATTTCGATATATTAAGTCGTCTAAGTGTACAAAAAATTAAGGAATTTCAGATCCAAACTCGGGGGCAATGGGATCAAAATATTACAAACTATTGCTAGTACTAGCTTTTGCCCGCGCCATCGCACGCGTTGAATTCGGAGTAAAACAATTTCACTTTCCCACTATCATGAAGATTTTCAGCTATCTTTGGAATATCTAAATTTACACACTATATTTTTACTTATTTACCTTTAAAAAAAAAGAAAAACATTTTACATTTTACCCATTTATTTCTTTTTTATCATTTCTTCCTTTTATACAAAGTATAAGAATCCTCCTGGCATCCTTAATTGGTTCGAACTCCACATAGGCAACACTGACATTTTTCGAGGATCGGATTTAAGTATAATCCGGCCCGACGGTCGCTCGCTCGCGTCATTTTATAAACAAGACTAGCGGCCCGCCCCTATTTCGCACGGGTATAAAATATACATATAAACCTACCTCTTTAAACATTTTTTCTATTAAAAAAAACCGCATCAAAATCCGTTGCGTAGTTTTAAAGATTTAAGCATACGAAAGGACATAGGGACAGAGAAAGCGACTTAGTTGCGGCGCAAGAGGTACGCGGGCCGATGCCAGCAGTTTCGGTGAAAACATTTTTTTTTTGTTGCGTGTAATTTTAATTCTGTAATAACTTATAAATTACTAATTTAAATAATAAAAAGTATTTTGATCTGCATTAAATGACCAAGGTAACTAATTAAGGTAAGGTAATTATGTGGATAAGGATAAATACTGATTAGAAAAATTAGCTTTTGCAAATAAAGTACAATAGCTTTGAAACATATTTTCAGACATAAATATGTTTATTGTTGTTTATTGTTTATTTATTTGCCTTCAGTAGTGTACATATTAGGTCTTACATTCTATACAAGTGCTTACTACTATACCAATTATTGGCATGCAAATACAATATATAAATTTTATAAGACATTAACTTAATCCACAAATTTTTACATTAAAATAAATAATAAAAATAAAAACAGTATTAGCAACAAATAATTACACGTTATCAATTAATCAAATCAAATGTCAATGAAATAATATTAGGCACATATATGTCAAAATAATAATTAATAATAGTTATATCAATTCTGATAGTTTGAAATAAAATTCAATAAATTCAAATTAAAAAAAAAAGACATTATATATAACCATATGGCTTTACTTAGATTTTACTGTTAGAAATTCTTTGTCTGCAAAATATTCATGTAAATTGTAATATGCTTTTTCTTTAAGGCACCTCGTTATCACTCTTTTAAAACGATTTATAGGTAGTTCCCTGATATTTTGCGGAATTTTGTTATAAATTTTAATTAGCATTGCATGACAGCTTTTTCTATAGAATGCTGTCCTACCTGAAGGTACTTCCAGTTTAGTGGGATCCCTAGATGCATACTGTTTGTTCAAATTGTTTTTTTTAAATAAATTAATATTATTTTTCACTAATAAACCCGCTTCCAAGATGTATAGTGATGTAAAAGTTAACAATTTCATTGATATATGGATACTATGAGTCAACTTTAGGATATAGATAAATGCTGTCCTGAAATTTTTATGGTCTTTTTATGATATACATTTCCATAGTGCATTATTTTGATGTATCTCACCGTTTAGCCAGCGTATGCAAAAAAAAATTACAGAAAATATTTTTTTTGATGACTTCTTCACAAAATATGAAATTTTCTCTACTATGCAAATACTTTATTAGAATATGTTGTATATATAAACTTACGGGTATTCATTACATAAACAACCGTGGAAACGCATCAAAATGCAATGCAAATGCGGAAGTCTGTTGCGATTTTAATGAAACTTGGCGTGAAGATGATTAAATATCAGGGGGCTGATTGCGTATTTTTTCATGATCTCTGGGTAAATAGTTTATACATATAGTACATCAAATAGCTGTCAAAAGACGTATTTTTTTTGCTATCTCCGGTGCATTTATGTTGTCACTGGAGATAGCAAATTTAAAAAACGTCATTTAACAGCTACATAATACTTATGAACAAGATAAATGCTAGTTGTTACTCGGATCGTTCTTGTGGTGCCTGCTCGAGGAGAAGAAAAAATCAAACGAGGGCGTAGGGGGCGATTGGTAGTAGAAAACAAACAATTGTGGCGCCTCCTGGCCGCGCGCCCTGGCGGCTGCTTGCATTAAAAATGCATTTTTTTAATCATACAAATATCTTTGTTGCAGGTAAGCGATACAGATTTCTCATCGGCGCCGGAATAAAGGAGTATATGCACTGGAATATGGTCAATTGTAAAGAAAGACACACATTTTTAACATTAACTGAATACGCAAAACAAGTAAGTAGGTTACAAGGTAAGGTAAAACGTGTTTCTGGGTAGAAATATCATTTTCTAAATTTCACGTTATTACGTTATTTTTTAATTTGTAATTTTCATTGGTACTAAGTACTACTTACTAAGTGAAATTACACTGTAAACACTTATTTAAATGATAATTATTTTTTTCCATAATTATACTTACACGTAATGCTTCACTTTTTGCTCCTGTTCATTAGTTGCAGTAATGAAACTAACTTAATTGTGATGTTTTATCTGTATATTCATTGTATAATACGAGTAGGTATATTGTACTTAACCCGAGTGGACTACAGACCAGGAATATTGTAGGCTTAAGGGCCAGAAAAATTGATAGGTTTAATCATTTATAAACATACGTTCTGCATTTTCGTTGGTAAAAAACTCGGGTAGACCCAGTTGTAAAGAGCTTTTTTGACTTGTTCAAATACTTCAACCAATTCTTATTTAATGTAAAAACTACTTAACACTAAAATTATTTACACGTGCGTGTTTAGTGGCCCACTTCCGTCTCGATACCTATTTGTGTAAATATTGATATCAAGCTTTAGTTGATAAGCCGGGTATGATGCACGAATCTGATTTCTAGCATTATGAAACGTAAGCTAACTTTTACTTAGATTTTAAAAGGTTCTAAAGTAAGCTAAGTTTTTAAGTAAACTGATTCCTTCTTTTTTGGCTAAGATTTCTACCCCTCCTAGGGAGGTTATTTTGTAGATGTTTGTTAAGATGGCGACAGACAGAGTAGACAGTAGACGAAACTAAAATTCGTGATTCTGTAGTTCCTATGAAAACTTACGAAAAGTAGACGTGTTCTTGAATTGTTGTTTTGTGTAAAATATTATGACATGATAATAAAATTTAAATTTAATATTAAACATTATAACAGGGCTTCCCAAACTTATCTGTACCTACTGTGACGCCCTTTTGTCGTGCTATTCTTAATGACGCCTTTTAACCCACTCAGTGTCAAATGAGAAAACCTCCAGATCAAATACTTACCATTTATACTTATAGTACAAACACTTTTCTTATGACTACTAACCCAGCCCGCAGTCTGTGGACCAAAAACAGTTACAAGTTATATATAACGACAAGTCTAGTAACTGGTTCTTAGACTCGAATAACTCACTCGACAGTAGCATTGACACGCGACGTCCCTGAGACGGTGCTACCGCCCTTGGGCGTCGCGACGCACAGTTTGGGAAGCCCTGCATTATAATATAAAACAATTGATTTCTTAAAATATAGTTACAAACACATTAAATACAAAAATATTTTTCAACGTAAAAATTAATTTTTACAATAATTGTATGTTGATGGAATAACGAATTTCTTATGATAATATTTTTTGTTTTTGCATTTTGTTAACATTTGATCTACTTATATGAATAAATATCAAAAATTGGGAAAATTTAAACTTTGTAAAATAAGAAAAAACAATACCCATCAACGTCAGATGGTATGCAGTTTGCCAGGTTAATTAGTTAGTTTTATTCCTATCAATAAATGTACGAATAAAAGAATTTAATTTACAACAGAACATTATTAACACTCTGGGTGTCTAGAGATCCGGGTGTTTGTTTGCTTTTCAGTTCCATAAAAATAAAGTTCTTTATAGCATTTTACTCGTAATACCCTTTACGGGTTTTATACTCTCCGTTCCGCGCCGTAAACCGAAACCGCCTCTGTAACGCTAGCTGGCTGTACACATAGAGAGCTCGCGGCACAGTGCAAATATGAAACAGCCCGAAAACTACCAACAAAAACGTTCGAAACGGCACACTGACACAAACATTCACATAAACAAGGCTCCTAAGTGGGTGTCGCTGTGCTGTAGTAACGAGTGGCGCGAGTAATCGGGGAATTCACTTGACAGACATGTCCACGGACCTCTATTCTACAGCAAGATAAGTCTGCTTGACTGGCTGACTGCCTGCGATGTTCTTACCCTAGCAAAACACTATACCTATAGTAACGAGGACTGGCGGACATGTTTACAGACTTGCCCGCAAGCACGTCTAGGCGTCTAGTGAATTCGAACTCGTCGAAGCGCATGTTAGTACGAGATTGAAGTTTCGGACGTTTGTAGGTAGTTTCCATACTGTTTTATATTTGTGCTGTGTTCGCGGTCACTACCTAGTTACACCTCTATTAGTTTCCAAACTCCAGTCCGAAGCAAGTTTGATTGCGAACTTAGGCAATTTATCCAGGGCGTTATTATCACAAATTATCTCTTTACATGCCAGTTGAGTTTACTTCATATAAGACATACATCAAACATATTATTACGTGTTTTAAAAGCAGGAGTGTGTTTGTTTCTATATATTCGTTTTCACAATGAAACGGCTCAGCGAATTTAAATTAATTTTAGCGTATTGTTTTTCCTATTTTCTCTGTAATTTTTCCTGGTTTATCTTCATAAAAAAGTTTCTAACGAAACTAACAACAAAAAAAAAAATTTGCAAAACAGATTATCGGAAAAACGGATAAAATTAGCTAACGGCCAATGTTAATAATGTATCTCAATCTAATGGATTTCAAGCAATCTAGATAGCTGCGTATCCGGTGGCCTATCCCATACCTAATTGCCATATTTATCCTGTCCACAGATATGTTATTGGCAAGCGATAACATAAAAATGGATCAAAATATCAATCTTGGACAGCAAATTTTGTATTAGGATTGATTATTAATATTGGCCGTAAGTGGGCTTGTCTTTTTGTTTTGCTAGCCATTTGTAGTGATTCTACCCATTTGAACTTTCTAGCCTTACTAGTCGTGGTTGTTCTAATAAGCAAAGCGTAAACCAAAGTTTCAACTTGGAATGTTACTTCAAAATTTAAAATTCCACCCATTACTCCATAGCAGTAACACCTAATCGTCATAATGGGTATTGTGCCAATGGGATATTGTCCCGCGTAAATAACGAATGAAAAAATATGATTCATAATGCGTCATATGTTTTAAATATGATACACTTACCTAGGTAAAAAATGTGATACGTTCATTTATTTATAGATAAAAGGTATCTACGTATCAGACACGACTTTCCGACTGCTCGCTAGCACCTGCTTACGGGATTGGAAGCGAGCAAACTGATTTCCTACTGATAAAAAATGCACGTCTCTTTATAGACACTACAGATTGTGACTGAGGCTGCACTGACGTTGTGGTGGCAGGAAAAGGTACAGGTTCCTAATTTAGTGTACATTATTATAATCGCTATAATAACATATTACAAAATTTGTAATATGTAAAAAATACATTATTTCTTAATTCGCGACATTAATTAAGTTCTTAATCGGCAACATGGTCGGAGAAGAGTAGTTTGGCACGATTTTGACATAAAAAATTTAATAGTCCTTTGGGGATTGATTTCTGCACAAAAGTTGTCAATGTTTAAACGTTAGATTTTAATTATATTTATATAGCCATGAAATCGTAGCAGAGACATTTTCGCATTTATAATACACTAGCTGCTCCGGCGAACTTCGTTCCGCCCGTACGGTTTGTATGGGAAAATTTGAAATGTCGTTTTTCCTAGTTTCCTCGCTGTTGTAAGGGATAAAATGTACCCCATGTCCTTCTCTCGGATCTAAGCTACTTACCTCCATCAATTTTCAGCTTAATCGGTTTAACTGTCTCGACTGATTCATTTTTCATAATTATTTTTTTCGTTTTTCTTGTTTTTAAGGTGTGTTCTGCTATTCGGGGTGAATACAAATCTAACTAATTGTTAAACCATGAAAATTGTTCAGCAGAATTCGAGTTATAAGTGTTACAACTAACCCGACTTTCTTTTAAATACAGATTCATATATATATAGATAAAGATATCAGTATTTTTTTTTTAAAATACAGTACCGTTTGAGTAAAGTTCGTTTTGAAGTTGGCCATTTATTCTTTCTACGTAATATCGATTCGCAGCCTTTAATTAACTGCGAGTATAATTCTGTTTAAATTAGTTATAAAATCTGATTAAGGTGACATCGGTTCTTAATATTTAGTCCTTATCCAAAGAGAAATAATATTAGTTGCAGCATAAATAATATTAAGCAATGGCGATTTACATACGAATGATTCTCGCCGCTACGTGGTTGACAGGACGAAATTAAATAAAAATTAAAGAACATTCGTTTCGTAATATTTCCGCATGTGACGTCATTATGGTTATGATGGCTGTCCGTCTGTTGTGATAATTGTCGCCTGTGTCGGCTATTCTTGTACGCAAAGAGCTGGCGGTTATTATGTTTAATCTTCCATTTACAGGACAACTTCAAAGATATTCAAAAATAAATATATTCCGCAAAACATAACAATAATATGTAGCTGCAGTGCTATCTTGACAAAATCACGGTAGTAGTGTACGGTAGATAGGACTAAAAATTAAACTACCTTTAAATTAATTTATAATAAATTATGAAACTTATGTTCATAAATAAATAAAATGTTTATTAAAATGTAAATAAGGGCTGTGATTTAAATCTATATTTTTATAGAAATATGTAACTTCTTAAAATTAACTAAATATTTGCACACCACAATGTGGTAGAATATGTTGTATTCTTAAATATCTTTATAACAACTTTTTAACACACATATTCCGCAAATAAATAATTTTCATTTCATTTCATTTCAGATAACTAATTAGAACGTTGCGTTCATAAAAGGCAACATCTGTTTGGTGATATTAAAGCTAAAATTTTTGGTTTGGTTACTGTTGCACGACGTTCAAATGGCGACTGTGAAAATGTATTAATTAAAGTAATTACAATTAGAACAATTTCCAAAGAGTGTGGAATGAAGTGCCTAATATTTTGATGCGTTTTAGTTATGCTTTTGCAATTTCCAAATGTTTACGATTGTTTAATACAATACAGCTCTGTTAGCTTCGTAGTTTTTCGGTTGTACGTTACAATGTTATATAGAAAACTAGCTGATCTGTCAGACGTTGTTCTGCTATTTCATTTTTTTTTAATGTGATTAGTAAAAAAAAAGTGGTTAGTAACTCTTATCACTAAGGGTACAAAAATAGTTAGTAGCCGTTTCTCAGACCTACTGAATATGCATATAAAATTTGGTGTATATCGGTTAAGCTGTTTCGGAGGAGTACGGTAACCACATTGTTGTTACACGAGAATTTTATAATATATAAGATGTCGATTTAATGATTGATTAAAACATAATTTAAGTTATGACATCATATTGAAAACCAACCGTATGTACTCATACAGAGTAGCTATTAAAAAATTAGGAATTCATTCCAATGTAATTTTTTTCAACATTTGAACAAATTACACTTTGGTTTATTTTTATTTATCAAGAGCTTTGTTCAAACTAGTCTTAATTTAAGGAAGAAGCAAAGACATTTTTTACAATATATAACTTAAAAGATAAAAACCTATATAAAAATGATTCGTCACCTCTTTGCTTATGTAATCAAGAATTCAGTGACAGTTTGTTAATTGCGAAATGAGAGGAGACATGCTCGCTTCACTAAATGCATATTCAACGGACTTTATTGTGCCGAACGATTTATTTTATGGACACCTATCGACAAACTTACCTAAATAATAATAACGTATAGTCTACAAATTTACATGGATTCTATCCGTCTTCATAAACATAGACTACGACCAGGCTTAAGTAGAATTTATAGCGACCGCGCAATAAAGACAGTAATATCAACTTAAAGTTCTGCGTACTTAACCTTTTTTTATTAATGAGTAAATCGATCTTACAAAAAAAATTAAACACCTGTTGAACATGTGTTTTATTAAACACTGTCTTATATTGAAATCTCAACCAATAACAAGCTCGAACGTAATACACGTGTAGCATTTTATTGGTTGAATGTCAATTTTAAACAGTGTTTAATTAAATAGTAGGTCTATACATTTGTTTTGTGGTAAGGCGGCATATGTTTTGTGGTGTAGGGTTGTAATAATTCTGCTGCTTGATTGTGGTACGATCTATAAAATAAGATTGCTGGACTCTACAAAAGCAACCAGTCTCATTGGTGGTAGAGTCAGAACTCGACCCGCTATGGTTACTTTAATGATCATTTACAGAGAGTTGCTTTGATAAAGTTCGGCTTTTTACGTATTAAATTCTATTGCGCTTTTGGTCTAAAATTTAGTTGGCTTGGTTACCAGAAGAGGCGCTCTTCATGTTCTTAAAATGTTTGACCGCCTCGTGTGCCGATGGTTTAGCGTACACAACTAACTACGATTCGTGACGGGGGCAGCCATTTGTGTGTTGAAAATAGATGTTTGTACCTTGTATATTCGTCCGGGTCTGGTTGTATAATTTCTACGGTGATATGTATTTATTCATATAATTTACGAAGCCGCTAGCAATTTTAGCGCTCTTATGGTAAGGATACTGCTCGCTGTCCGCCTGGTTTGGTAGTCTTACCTCCATATTCTGTACCTCTATGCTATGAAGCCAGTGCTCGCCATTGGCACGTTCTGGTTTGATATGGGTCATCGTTGTAAAACTCTACCATCAGTCGTGAACGTATCACACAAAATACCTCAATATCACAAATTTAAGTTGTCAACGCTCTTTTAACGCTTTTGGTGTATGTAGCCCACGTATTTTTTCTTTGAATGCCTCTATAGGCTTGCGTTCTGATAAATATAATAAATATTAAAAGTAAAATAAAACTTTTTAGAAAAGAAAATAAAATATTTCTTCAAAAATATTAACATATGAACTTAAAACCTCATTATACGCAATGTATATGATCATAAACGCTGCTCGCGTGATTTTCTTTTGTAAATAAACTAGTACCCACTTACTGATTTTTGTAAAATCTAGGTACAAAGTTTAAATGAATAAAATTTCAATTCAATTAAATATTGTTCATCGCGACAAGCTTTTATGGTCATATAAGTTGTGTATAATGAGGTTGTAAGTTCATAGTTAATATTTTTAAAGAAATATTTTATTTTCTTCTTTTTAGAGCGTTTAAATAAAAGCTTTTTCTAAAAAGTTTTTTTTAATTTTAATTTATTTTTTACTTTCTAGTTATCGCTGGCTAGTTTTATTAGTCTATACATCTCATTCAATCCATCAATGCTGCTAGGTCATTTGCCGGTTAATTTCGAACAATCCAGCTCTTCAATAAGGAGACCTTCTTTTCATTTTACCCTACTAGTCGACTCTTCCAGAGCTCCGTTTTAAAAGATAAGAGCTAATATACAACAGGGTTAGCCCAGGTGCCTCGAGGTGGTATGGTATGCCACTCAGCCCTCGGCACGGTTTTACCTTGACTTGGGTGTTCGGAAGAATGCGCTACTTATTTCAGCTGACAGCTTACTTGTACCCGACGAAACACAGTTCCGGGTTTGTGTTTAGGTTGTTTGTGTCCTTCTCCTCTGCAGGGGGATTTCACGCAAATCAGTTAATCAATCGATGTTTTCCCCGTGTTGGTCCGGGCTCCTTGACAGAGTAGACCATCTAACTTCCTGTGCCAGGCAGCTCGTAAAAGGTGAGCACTGAGGTTTACCGTCACTAACACTGTGACATCTGTCTAGGTGGTAAAGTTTTGCAGCGACTCGCCCGGATGGGTACTACCAACTTACCTATTCCTGCCGCCATAACGTCAGCTCTTGCCGTTGACGCGATCCGGCACAGAGGGTAAGGTAGTCGGTAAACTTACTTTTGCTCGAGGCCTAACCTAAGGAAATCTGTCTGCTTGTTTGCCTTCCAATTTCATAAAAAAATGTTACAAGCTTTAAATTTTTTTAAAACAAAATTTTTCTCAGCGAACCCTCTCATTATGGGAAAGCACAAAAAACTTCAATAGTATTATTAAAATATTTAATATATATTGGATTTAAAGTGATGACACATTATTTTCTCATTATTTTCGGTAAGCCCTTTCATTTGATACCCATATTTGTAAAAGTGCCTTAAAAATAAATACTCGGCCATCTTGAATATTGGATTTAGAATGACGTCACATTATTTTTCGAGTTCCTTTTAACGAGTTATTTCATTTGAAACCCATGTCGTAGAAGTGCATTAAAAATAACTATTCCGTCATTAAGGTGGTCCACCATAGAAGATTATTATAGTATCAATACATATTATAAAATAAAGTCCCCCGCCGCGCCTGTCTGTCTATCTGTTCGCGATTTTCTCGAAAAGTAGTGAACGGATTTCTATTCGGTTTTCAACAACATATAGAAAAATTCTGGAGGAAGGTTTTAGTGTATAGTAAGTTTATGTTTTGTACAAACCAACGATATTACAATGATATTAGTTCAATATGTCGGCAAAAAATAAGCCGATCGGGAGCTTTCCTCGAAAACGCTGCCAAAACTTTTTGAGTTTTAACAAAACAATGTGTCATGGGATTTTTCCTCTTCGATAGATCTTAAAAAAAGTAAGCGGTGGTATCTATCTTTAAAGAATAACCCACAATAATCGTTTTTTGCGTTTACTTAAAACAGTAAAATGAAGAACATATTTTTAACAATACAGTATTAACCCTTAATCAAATAAATCTGTTAAATACGTTACGCGTGTAATTTAGATCAAAATTGCCTTTACACTATCAGAAAAAAATTAACAACTAATGAGTTATCAAAAACTTAAAATCTCCGGGTGCAAAAAAAAATATCGTTGAAGCGTAGTAAAGACATGCGCGCTTACTGCATTCATACATACTGACATCCTGACATCCAGACATACTCACAAACTTTCGCATTTATAATATTATTAGGATTTTTATTCTTGAATAACCGAAGCGAGGGTGGGCAGCTAGTTTAGTATATATTGGATTTAAAGTGATGTCACATTATTTTCTTATTATTTTCGGCAAGCCCTTTTATTTGATACCTATTTTTTGTAGAAGTGCATTAAAAATAAATACTTAGCCATCTTGAATATTGGATTAAGAATGACGTCACATTATTTTTCGAGTTGCTTTCAACGAGCTCTTTCATTTGATATCCATATTGTAGAAGTGTATTAAAAATAATTATTCCACCATCTTTGATGGTCCGCCATATTGGATTTAGAATAGTTTCGAGTTGCTCACAACGACCCCTTTCATTTGATACCCATATCAAATCAAATCAAATCAAAATATTTTATTTGCATTAGAATATGAGTGTTACAAATGTTGTTACAAATTATATAAAGTGCATATTGTATAAAGTGCATTAAAAGTAACTTATTATTCCGCCATCTTGGATGGTCCTCCGTATTGGATTTAGAATGACGTCACGTATTTCATCAATCATTGTCATCCAAACTAAACGTGTATACAAAA
The DNA here is from genome assembly GCA_002245475.1 of Calephelis virginiensis. Lineage (NCBI taxonomy): Eukaryota > Metazoa > Arthropoda > Insecta > Lepidoptera > Riodinidae > Calephelis > Calephelis virginiensis. The sequence continues at coordinate 181,632 of NJDC01002827.1, read as the reverse complement.
TTTTGGCTCAATATGAAGATATCTACTAAAAAATACTATTATTAACAACTTTTCTGTATGTAAAACTCTACCACTAGTAAGTTCGAAGACAAATAATCCCCTTCCTTCATACACTTCGTATTCCCTGCAGTCCTAATAAAAACAAAACCACGTACAAAAGCCGTCTAGCTCAGGAACGGGGAGTCACCTGCGTTACTACTACCAGGAGTTCATCTAGCGTGGAAGCTTTTAATGTAATTGTCAAATAACTTTTGTTTCATCTCTTCATCCAAAAGTGAACTTTATTACAATGCTGCGAAATGTATTTCTGTGTAACCAACATTTCGTGTTTAATGCTATCAAATTACTTCCATTTCAACACACTAAAGGCACTCGAACCTTATTCTTTCGTACTTAAAAAATGCTTCCTGAATTTCTGGTTGCCTGGTATCTGATTTTGTGTTTTTCGTTAATGTTTATAAGGTTTACATTTCCCGTGCGAGAGGGGTCTTGGGGGAAACAGTTGCGATAATGTTGTGCAAACAGGATCGCCGATTCAAAGGGCCGTGTCGTATTAAGGAATTGGTTGTGTGATGGATGTTGTTTCGTCTGCGAACATTTTCATTAAATACGAATACACTTTCCGAGCTATATTTGGTTTTCGTTGTTTTTTATTCATTTACTTCCGTTAAATATGCTAAAGTGAAAAAGTTGGATTATGCTTTATATTGTTTCGCTAGTCATTAACAGCTACAGTGTGTATGGGTTAAATAAATAAATATCCCTGGACAAGGTACACAAATTAAATCTAACCCCAAAGTAAGCAAATTATGTGCTTGTGTTATGGGTGCTAATCAACGATACTAATACATAAAAGTACTTAAATATATACCAGAATAAATTTAATGATCACCCAGACCCGGAAAATGGAGATATCTAAATGTTCATCACACAAATGCCAACCCCCGTCGCGAATCGAACCTGAGCCTCGCGGTTGGTCGGTGTGGTAAGGCGTGTATGCTAGCCACTCGACCAACGAGGCGGCGGATTAAGGCAAGGTTTTTTCCGCTTTCTCTCCAATTTTCCCGGTTTTCCTTAAGAACATTCTCTTGACAATAACTAATAACAACAAAAAATAGCAAAATTGATGCATCCGTTCAGGTGTGATGCGATGACCACGCGAAATTGGGATTCATTCTTATACATATATAATAAAAATTAATCCCAATTTATCCTGTATAAAACGTGTGTCTATATAAAGTAGCTGTTTACCCGCGACTTCGTTACCGTACGCTAAATTTTCATACAAACTTTCATCCCGCATTATAATCCTTTGTTGCCTTGTTCGAGTTGGTGCTACCGCTTTATTATTTCCTGCCACAGCTTCAGAATAATATTTCATGCTTGAACGTAGGGTAGCCGGTTTATTTAGACACGTGACCCTAGTTCAAGTCATAAGATAGCTACGCGCCAATAACATCTGTTGTCTCTATAAGCAATAGATGTCTCTTTCCAATAGGCGAATTTCCCCTTTGTTGGCTTACTTCGTACATTAAAAATAATGTCTTAATTTCTTTCGACCTTCTAATTATATGAAGGTTTTTTTAGATACAGATGTAGACTCCATCGCCCAAGATTTGTACAATCTGGATCGGACTGTATTTGCTTTATGACATACCTTTCGCTTGCTAATAGTATTTAGAATAGATACGAGCATATAGCATACAGATAGCAGGGATATCCTACTAGTGCAACTGGTCAGACTTTGTCGTAGAGTTTTCCTATTACACAGCCAGTTTGGCACCCCCTGTTTGCAGCTATAATGTCATGGCTAGCCAGCCTCAATGTCATTCTGGTTTATATAGTAGGATAGCTAAAAAACGTACTTTGTGTTGTTTGAGATCAAATATTAAGGTTGACAACGCATCATTAGCATCTGCATCACGCATCATGTTGTCCTATAACCGACATATATTTCTCACTATCTGGATTTTTTTCGTTTGTTTGAGAGTATATTCACGCCCATATCCCCGAAGACATAGGCAGAGGCACAACCGGGGCACCCACGACTAGCCGAAGATACTAAGTCCCACAATGTGATAGGTGGCAAGCCTATCGCCAACCAGACACATATTCTATCCCGAGCAACATTTTTTTTATTAGAAAATTGAAAAAACCCAATTTTCTTTTTGTTGTCCGACCCGAGATTCGAACCCGGGATAGTCAAGTCCAACAACTGAACCGCTAGACTACACCTACCTTAAGATATAAAAATAATTGTATAAATGTGAAAATGTCATAGATTTAGTATACTAAATCTATGGAAAATGTATTAAAGTACCTTAAAAGTTACGTAGAATTGCAGTTGTCAAAAAAACTATATACTCGTAGTAATCAGTTCCTTATCCACAAAGTCGTCGGGGTAGAACAGTGAAGATTTTTTTTGAATTTTCACCCTTCATTACTGACCTCTGGAGGTTGAGTTTTGAAATTCCTGTGTGCCTGTGTTGAATTCAGGTCTAAGCATATTAAATTTCGTGAAAATGGCATAGGTTTACCTATATGCAAATATAAGGTGTACCTATTGGTTAAAAATGTCGAAAGAATAGCAGATGAAAGATTGATAAAATTTAGATACTAAACGAAGGGGAATTGGTTTTGCTACTAGGAGCCCTTGCCAATTTTCATTTGAATCATTACGCTAGAAAACAGGTTTTTAATATCGTCAATATTATCTGAATTGACGCATCCTAGAAATAGATGATTCGTATAAAAATCATTTACGCCACCACGTTAGTCAAATAACTGAGTTAATATTGAAAATCCAAGCCACGATGAAAGGAGTCTGTTCATTATTCGTAGTCCCAAGTAGTAAAACCGACAAGTTAATTCGTGAATACTTGATACACCCGAGCGCAGGTTGTTCCTTATTGGCGCTATTGGTCCACAAAGTTTCTCGAGCGTAGTGAATTTTTATGAAGAAACTATTTGGTCACTGTGTGCTCGGGGAGTCGTCTCTTGGATTTGTTTCAAGTTGCCTCCAATTTGTTTCGGATGTCTCTTGTTTGATAACTTAGATTGTTTCTTTTATTGCTTATAAAGTTCGTGCTTTAAAGTTTTGGAAAATAAATAGACGAATTTTTCGATGGTAAACAATACGCGTGGATGCTCAGTCGCGTGGATGTGACGTGATTCTGAAGTTTTTTTATCACAATGGAAGGAAAACAAGCAGACGGATTTCCTGATGGTAAGAAATTCACGCCGCCTAGAGACACTAAAAGCGGCAATGGTGCCGGGATGTAAGGCCTCGAGTAAAAGTAAAATTACTAGCTACATTACCCTCCAAACCGGAACACGTCAACGACAAGCATTGGACGTTATGACGGCAGGAATATGTAGGGCAGTGGAACAAACTGGGGGAGTCGCTGCGAAACTCTACTACTTAGTAGGATGTCACGGTGTTGGTGACGGTAAGTTTAAAGTTTTGGTTTGTTCTGAGTCAAGCCTACTTTGTTAGTAATACTTCACCAAATGTTCCTTAACTGGTAATAAGTTCTTTAAAGCCAATGAGTAGTTACGAGAATGTATACTGTTAAGTTTTGTTTCATGATTTTCTTGCGGCAGGGTTAGAATACCTGTTGGAGAGGCAAGCGTCGTCTCATTGCTGTCATTAAAGATGTTTTCTTTCAAAGTGCTCTCATTGATTTGTGATCGCATTTCACGTTTGTCTAATGTTACCGGCACGTCGATCCTAATCCCTCACACTATATGCATTTACCTTTGTCCTAACTATTAACGCTGTATTATATGAGTGCCCTTTTTTATTCTTAAAATGTTATTGCAACCACAGCAGCGTTGTAAGTTGAATTACGTTTTACTATTCCATAACTCTTAGGCTCTTAGGACCCCAGGTAACGCGAGCTAAACAACGTGAGTGTTGTCTGTGTTGTATTAACAATATACTAACCGTTTAAAACGTTATCTATCGTCTCGTTGCTCTGATTAAACGTAATATATCTCCTAAACGTCATGTCATCGATCTGCGATTGTGTCAGTTTAATGTATACGTCACGTCGAACCAAATCCCTCATGTCAAACGATTTCACCTCTGTCCTGACTATGCCGGCTGCACCGAGTGGGTGCGACATGATTTACAAGTCAGCACACTTTCACTCAACCGCGGGACTCAGGGACTATTGATTTTACGTCCTGCAGTGAGTTCACGTCCGGTTGTTCGATTCGACTGGGACAATTATGTCGATTGAAAATTATTGTAGGCACTTTGGATTGAACAATTTTGCTCGTAGTGTCCACCACAGAATCTCATTGGTGTAATTTCTGTTAAGCTAAACTCTCTCTTTCTTTTCTTTCTTTCTTTCTATCTTTCTAAACTTGTTTTGGGTTACCTTTAACTTGTCTCAACGAAAGGAAAAGGTAAAGACGATACAAGTTTAGCATTGTCAAACCAGTATGCACGTAAAATATCAATGACAATTAATATTCGTACTCCCGCATTTTACCACGTGTTCACTAAATGTATGAACAAAATAGTGTTCTGTTTTCATAGGTAAGGTAGGTAATCTTATTCACTCATGAATCATGATGCTAAACACCCCATCTTCTGGTCAGCAACAAAAAATAACCACTTTGGTGTCTATAGGTGATGTCTATTTCTTACCGCCAGAATTTCTTGTTTTTCTTCCAATCCCAAAAAAAATAAACCAAAAATCATTCGTTAGGTTCTGTCTCTTTTTGCCCTACATATTTGTTGAGCAAGGAAGAATATGTATTCAAAGTATTTTTGAAGTTTTTTCCTTACTAGTTACTTCAATATGACTTTAACATTAATGGGTTTCGCTTAAACATTCCAAAACTATTGCGTTTTTTGCGGTCAAGCTTTGTTATTTTTAATGTTTATTTAATAACAATATTTATTTCTCTGTTCACAAGTGGTGTAGTTAAGAAATTTCTTGACTGAAACATTAATAATTTAAATTAGTTAAGATATGCAGTAGAATCGATTCGAATATCTCAGACAAGTTTCCTTAAGAGATCCGCAGCTTTGATCACTGTCGCATTCTAGCAACGATAGTGCAGGCGGAGCTGACTTACTTGTTTCGACTACAAATCCTTACAGTTAAGTTAGTTATATTTAGACCTTAAACAGCCCCATAATGTTAAATTTTTTTTGAAGCAATTACTTTTAGTGCTATTTGAGCCCATCTTTTAATTAGGTACCTACAAACAGCATATTTACAGATTTTAAACGATATGCGAATATGTGCAGCATGGAAATCTGATAGTTCAGAAACCATTGTCCTACTATAGTAAACATCATTTTGGTTTCTTTATACTTCAATCAAAAATTGATATCCAATTCGCCAAATTGTTACTAGAAAATATACTTTAAGATAAATAACCTTTTATGATAAGTCGATCAAAAGATTTTGGAAATGGTTTTCTTTCTACCCACAAAAAAGAAAAGGGATTTCACAAATCCTCCGGGATCTGCGAGTAAACACGTGACCCTTCGTAAGTAAAACAAGAAATAATATTGACCTCGCAGAGTTAGTCGGTAGTTTTAATACAGTAGCGAGCACGTGGCGGATATTTGTTTTAATGCGCGGCCCCGCGTCGGGCGCCATTAGCGGATTCAATACAGACTCCCTAGAGTTTAATGTTATGGTTGCGTATGCCATTCTTTGGAATAATCTTGGACAAGATGTTAGAAAATCCAGACACGTTAAGTAATGCGGAACAAAATATTTGTTTCTAAATATTTTAATTTTTATACCTTCAATTCAATGTCATGGAAATAAGTCGAGTAAGTATGTAGTTCGAGTGAAAATATCTGTTTTTTAATAGTTGGTATCTTCACGCCCGTATTCGTTAAGACTGGCAGAGTTAAAATTAGGTCTTCTAGCCGCCGTAGGAACTTAGACCTACAATGTGTTAGATGGCAGACCTATAACCAACCGGGCACTTATTCAATTCCGGGTAACTTGTTTTTATTAGGAAATTGAAAAATTACATTTTAAGGTGCCCAACCCAGGAATCTGATTTGGCATTTCATCTAGTAACCGACAACACTTAACTAATAGATCACAGTATCGACTATTTGCATTCTTCAGAATTTAGATGTTTCATGGTTAACTAGATAAACCGATGAGCACAGAAAAATTTCCTTTCAGGAAATCTGTGAATTTTTCTGTGCTCGTCGGTTTATAAATAAGTATTCTAATTATCATAAATAATCAAATCAATTTTTTATAAATAAGTATTCGAATTATCTGGTACTAAGACATACACATCGATTATTGCATTGCCAACCTGAGGCATGTTAAACCTTTCGTGAGTGAGTTACCGGGATATAAAGTAGCTCTCGTCCGTCTGCGGGTCATGATGTTTACGTATCCTAAATTTCGTCGTGATTGATAGAGGCGCTGATTCGTAAACACTAAAAAAGCAATCACATGTATGTATACATCATACATACTGCCTGTCTGTTAGGCTTTCAGAACTTAACCGCTAGACAGATTGTAATGAAATTTAATATGCATTGTTAAACACGCGAGCTTAACATACAAGAACCCTAATTTTTTTTTTCAAAACTCGACCTCAAAAAGATGGAGTTTGGAAGTTTGTATGATAATCGTATTGAAGTTAACCAAAGCTCCTGGCCGCAGTAACTACTTTACGCTAACGAAGTCGCGGGTAAACAGCTACTTTAAAATATAAGTACCTGTTTATTTGGAGTTTGTAAATACAGTCGAGAGCAAGTAATTAGGGTCGGTTCATGAAACCTGAATATCTCCGAAATATAAACATCAATCCTAACTAAATAAACTGTGTTTGATTAAAAATTTAATACATTTTCAAATGATATATATAACTCTTTGGTTTCTATCAAGTCCTGGCACAAAATATGGTACTCATATGAGTTACTCAAAGTAAAAATAAATGTTTTTTAAAGACAACAAAGTACTCCATGCATCTGTTTTTAACTTTATTTTCAACTAGCTTCCGCCCGATTATACCAAGTTTCATCGAAATCGAACCGTTAGTTTTCACGTGATGCCTGAACATACATACAGACAGACAGACTGACAAAAATTTTTTAATCACATATTTGGGTTTGGTATCGATCTAGTAACACCCCCTGCTATTTATTTTTTTAATATTTTTAATGTATACAATTGACCCTTCTACAGATTTATTATATGTACAGATGAGACGTTATGACAGTAAAAATAAACTCTATTTGAGTTCTATCTCCATTTATTAATTCATTCATGTCATTTAGAATCCTTACATTGCTAAAAACAGGGTGAAGTAAGTGATACTGGAATATTGAAGATTGGTCATGACCAATTGCTCATGAGCAATGTTCACAGATCAATCAGAATATTGATTCAACCAAATGATGCTCTACAAATATAACGGAAGGGCAAAAGTCTACAGAAGTCCCGGAGAGCGATTCAAGCAAGAATGCATTGTGGTACCATATCGTGGCGGTCTGTACACGTTGGAGCTGACATTTCTTCACAAAATTGCACAGAGACGGTGCTTTGCATTGCATAGAAAATGGGAATTTGGAAAGATATTTATGGTCAATATGGGTTACAATGCAATTTTCATGCACGACAATGCCTGCCCTCACACCGTGCAAATAGTGAATGATTACTTTCGACAAGTAAATATCAACCCCATAAAGTGGCCAGCGCATAGTCTTTATTTGTACCAAATAGAGCGTGCCTAAGATGAGACCAACAAATGGATCCCTGTCCAATCACCCTGCCAGAGGAGAAAATCGCTCTAGTTGCAGAGTGGAATAATATTCTCCAATTGTGGATCCGAACTGATATACTGCATTCCAAATCGCATAAAAAGTATTGTAAGGTCACGACGAGCCAAATTAAAAGCTTCAGAAAAATTAATGTTGCCGTATTTTCGTTTTATGGCAAGCAAGTCATATCTTTTTTATTTTCTTATTTTATAAAATTAAGTACTAAGTAACATTTATCTTTTATTAATTTCATTGGCTAGATTTTAAATTGCGTATTAAACATCGTTTCTTGTGTTAGGAATGTTTTTTTTTCATTTTGGAGATATTCAGGTCAGGTCACTTTAATCGACCCTATTGACCTGCTCTCGAGTGTTGTTAGGCCTTAGGTAACGCATGTTTCTACTTAAAATTTAAGACGTGTCCTACTAAAATACGCTGCATGTACACAGCCCATCGTAAAGAATTTGGCGAATATTCTCGGGTTCAATGCCTGACCTTTGTAGTTTGTTATATCTGAATGTGGCCTCGTCACGTCACGTGTATATGTAAATTACATTTTTATGGAAATCCCCAAATATGAATGGTTTTGATGGTTTAGGGTTTATATCTTTAAGCCGAGAAGTGTGAGACAGTATTTTTTTTAAACGAGGAGTGTTAAAAATTTGACGTATTTCTGTAAGGGTGTGGGTGTGTGCGTGAGTGTGTGCGTATGGAAGGATTTTGATGCGTTTTTTTTAATTAAAAGCTAATGTGATCGAGATGGTTCTTAGCAATAGCTTATGAATATCTGTCTAGGCGTTCAAGATCGTTTGCATTAATAAGCATCGGAATCGATATCAGACTCACTATTGTATTTAGTTCATTTTAAGGGTAAGTATGTGAGAACTTACAGTTTAAATCTAATGCTAGAACAATTGAGCAGGTCTGATGATAAAGTTAGAAAATAGGATATGTAACCCTTGAATTGCTACTGATAAATATTTTAAGTTGTCAATCATTAGATTCTCCTTAAATAGATCTGTTCATATTTTCTGATGACAAGGACTTCACCTAAAATGTTTCATGGCGCTTTTTTACATATTTAATAAGATAAATAAATAAATATTACAAGTCACACAAATTGAATCTAACCCCAAATATAATTATTATATGCTTGTGTTATGGGTGTTAGTCAACGATTCTAATACATAGAAATACTTAAATAGATATCAGAATATAATATTTAATAAACGCTCAGACCCGGAAATGAAGACGTCTAAATGTTCATCACACAAATGCCTGCCCCCGTCGCGAGTTGAACCCCAGCGTCGGGGTTGGTCGATGCAGTTAGGCATGTACGCTAGCCTCTCGACCAACGAGGCGATAGATAAGAAGATTTTAATAAACGTAAAAAAAAAGTAATATTAAATTTCTTGCAATTATCGTTAATTTAAATATTTCTCAAAGACTTGACAATACACAAATAACTCCAAATGAACATCGTGTAATATGTGACAAACCTATCGCCAACCAGGCCACATTATCAGCTGTTGTCCTTTAATCTTTTGTGGAGCCTTGGTCCAATGTGGGATTTTTTGTAATTAATCGAAAAAGGAAGTTCTCAAAGTTACTATATGCTTTTTTTGTATGTTTGTTACGCCGATTTTGATGATTGTTTTTTGAAAAGGTAAGTTATGATTCCAAGATGGTCCCTTGATAATTCTGTTATGATCCAAATAGTGGTTCTCGGGGAAGAACCACTAGTCGGACGACGACGCTTTGTTGTTTATATTACTGTAGCTATAACTATAAATTTTACTATAACTCACAACTGCATATAGAGAAAAAAATTAAGTATCTTCACGCCCATATCCCCTAAATAATTAGGCAGAGCCACTACCAGGGCACCTACGAAGACACTAAGTCCCACAATGTGATAGGTGGCAAGCCTATCGCCCACCGGGCACAAATTCAACCCCGAATAACATTATTTTTGTTAGAAAATTGAAAATATACATTTTCAAAATTTTTTTTGCCCAACCCCGGTACCTCAAGAAGTCAAGTCCGACGCCCGTCCGCTAGACCACAGAAGTTAGTAGAATGTTGATAGGGACTATCTCGGTATTACGAGCTTGTTTTCAAAGCGCTCCATTATTTGTAAATTGATTTTCTGATTACAGAAACTATACCTATACAAGTAGCATATAGACACAAAAGATGATAAGAATAATTTGCCAACGCGAGACTGGAGTATTGAGCCCATCGTCAAGTTTTAGCTACACACGTTAGTAAACACGTGGTTTTTGTTGTTGAACCATAATGTAACGCCTAAACCATTCGAGATTAATTTTCGTATATTCTAGCAGACGCAGGACATAGGCTACTTTTCTAATCCGAAAGCTCGAAGAGTTACCATGAGACAAATAAATAAGGCGGACAAAACCATCTACTGTTGCTAACTCTCTGTTAACTTTCCAATCAAATAAGGCATTGGTTGGCCCCATCTCCCCAGGGCCGAGGGGCAGATTGCTCGCCGTCGTGTTCCACTTTGCATTATCTTTTATTGCAGAATCCACTACCGTACTGTCCTGGTGGTTTATTGCCAAACTCTTGGAGGGGTTGAACATAACATTTTATACATTTAGAGCTAGTAGGTACGGCGCTTTATGTGAGGTATATGTTGATAATAATCAGTCGCATTTGGTGGTAATGTGGCGTCATCAATAGATTAAAGATGATAAAGTGTATCGACTACCTAAGAATGGGATGTTAAACCTCATGCGTTATTAATTTTATTAGAATTCGAAAAAGGAAAGCTCAGACGTTATACGTTATAGCAATAGAAAAAGGCCTAAACTCCTTTGAACATTATATGACATCTGCTGTTCCTTGAAGAAGTTCGCAAAAAGGTAAGCGTTTGTTTGTCACTAACGCATTAGCTAAGACTAGATAGCAGGGATTTTCGACGACTCGCCCGGATTAGTACCTACGCCTAATAATAATAATAATAAAAACTCTTTATTGTACAACAAAAACATATTAAAACCTAAGCCTAATACCTATTTCTGTAACCGTTATGGCAGTACTCGATACTACCCGGTTTTGGTCTGGACTCGGGGGAGTAAGGTAACCGATATTTTACTTGCTCAAGAGGTTTAAAGTCCCAGCAGCAGTCAGGTTGGCAATGACCATGAACTACATAGGTTTTATTTTGCAAAAAAAATATGCAAATTATATCATTTTATTTCCGCAACGTAACGGATTTCCGCAACGTAACGCCTTTGTCTATCAACAACTTAGGTGTTTGATTCTTGATATCAAAAAATCTGTCTGCTTCTTTACTTATTGTTGTCATAAAAATTGTGGTATCGGGTAATTAAATGACTACATTAACACTAAAAAAAGAGAAAGGTCTTCTTATCTTCAGTGCTCTACTCTACGACTACGCGCTACGATTCAATAGAAAAACCGTAGTTTTAATACGTTCTGGTAAGAGTGAAATAGATATTTTTCTCCTAGCTGACCCAGCTACCTATTCATTGAATTCGTTGAAAAAGACCGGTACAATAAAATTCAATGGAAACGTACGGACTTTAATCCTGGCTGTATTGTTCAAGAATAACTATACCCTTAGAAAAGAACAAAGCCATAAAATTGATTAAAAAATAATCGACAGGTCACATTCGAATTTGGAAAAAGTAGACTTTTGCGAATTCAAATTTCCAATGTGTTCGGGTTTTAAATAATTCCTACAATGTTTTGTTCCGCGAATGGCGAGTAATGAAATTTTCTACGTTTCGCAACTCGGGCCACGTTTTTCCGCGCCAATATTTTTCCCATTTGTATAATCTATATTCGTTTTGCCATGCGGTGATTGTTATTGTATTTCCTCGTTTTTTACAACGGTTTTAAACGCTGACAAAAATATATGGATGTTTTCTGGCAGAGATAACAACGGCAATGTTTCTCGACCTAAAAATAATTTTACGTTGCATTGGCTGAGTACTAATAGAAATTATATGTATTGTCTGGTTGACTAGTTGACCAACGAGAAAGTCAGTTAATTAGTGACGAAAGTTTATCTGCACATTTAAATATTACTCAATCCCAAAATTTGCCTCTTGCCGGCACTGGCCCCTGCACTTGTCGCCGTGTCCACGACCTACCCCAAACATTGGGCTTACGGCGAGGGTGCGGGCCCTCGAATTAGGGGAGTCATATCCTCTGTTAACTCTCGACTTGCATTAATTTACCTTCTCGAAAGTATTTTTACGTTACAGGAATTACGGTTTTATTCATATCAAATCAAAGTTAAAATCAAAGTTATTAAGAGTACGTTGCCACATTAAGGCACTATCTAACCAAACCTCCGAAACGAGAGACCACTGTGACGAACATGTAATGGTGATAGTATATGAGGCACCAACAATTTTGGCGACTTATTCGACTACCAACTAACTGTATTAGTGGGATCGTCCAGGAATCGAAAATATTAGCCTGTCACATTCCTACGCCTAAACGTAATTTTTTTAAAACAGAAAAATCTGCCTGAAATTCCGCGTTGGACCAATCATTATGATTCTGTAAGATAGTTCAGATCATTGGGGGATTGGCTTGTGGAAATTGATCACTTTGATTAGAAATTTGACTTCGCAATAATAGTAAAAATTCTATTAACAGTATCGTTACAGTAATATGTATCTTAACTTTCGCTTTTTAGAGTTCAACATCGCCTGTGTGTAACCAAACTTAATTATAGTTTTCAATATTTCTGCGACCCTAGTAACACAGTAGCATACATGTGACGAATTTCTTCTGCCCTGATTATAAGGGATGCTATTTTTTTCTTATTAAAATAGTTTTGATCTTTCGTGACGTGGGTGTTAATGTTTTTGACCTGGTTCATCGTTACTAGTAGAGTAGAGAGACTTCTGTTTCTCTTAAATTGTTAACGTGTTGTTTTTATAACGGCCGTTTTAGCTCAAAAAAATCAGCAAAGCCAAAACAAGGTTGATTTTTTTTCGAACGCTAGTTTTAACTAAGTATTTGAGTGTGCATTCAAATACTCATGGTTGCTGAGTTCACGAAAAAGAGAGAGAGAGAAAACTTGTTAACCATACGATTGAACGATTCAAGTCCTATCGGACCCACCGGATCCAATAACAGCGGCAAACAAGAGCCTCCCTCCCAATCAAAGCAACACTAACTCACAGGACACTACATTACACCGTCGCCGCCGGTCTTGTCGACGAAGACCTCTCTTGCGCCCGGCGCCTAACGCCGAGCGACGAGCCGCCACTATTCCTCCATGAAGTCCACCCAGTAACCAGAACGCAGCACCAAGTCGAGGTACGGTCTCCCGCGAGACAGCCCTTGTTGCTGTCGTTGTAGGTAACAGTCCAATCCATTTAAATAATGATGTCTCGGGCTGAGCACTCTGCTCGGCCTACAAAGCCGGGTGAAGTTGTAAAAACCACGAGGTTGACAACATATTAGTCATTCCAAAAAAAAATACGATTGAACGTTTATTGTTTAAGTTACGGGCTATCATATATGATAATACCTTTTTAAATTTTACTGGATCTGGAAGTGACCGCCTCCAAAAAAACTGTTCGTAAACATATAATATTTAAACATTATTGTGTAGCAACCTTAACTTCCGTTTGAGTTTTTAATCCATTGAGATTATTATTTAGTGCAGTCACGATTACGTTCAGTTAGCGACAAAATGAAACTTGCATCCACGATTAGTTGACGTGATTGTTTTCTATTAAGGCGATACCATTACTATCGGTGGAACACCTGCTTCCCTTTTCGGAACTATGATTTTTGTGATGATGTGTGTGTTTTTGGTTTAGTAACATTGATTATAAATAATCAGTTTTCGAATAATTTTTTTTTATTATAATGGAAAGCGAACGGATTTCCTGATGGTAAGAAATTTACGCCGCCTAGAGACACCAAAGGTGGTAATGGTACGTTGCCAACCTGAGCCCGGGATGTTTGGTCTCAAGCAAAAGTAAGTTTACCGGCTACCTAACCCTCAGAACCGGAACACGTCAACGGCAAGCATTGGACGTTACGGCGGCTGGAATAGGTAAGGCGGTGTTGGTGACGGTAATCCTATGCTCGCCTTTTACAAGCTGCCTGCCAGGAAGGCAGATGGTCTATTCTGCAAAGGAGCCGGGACCGACACGGGGGAAACTTAACTTGTGATATTAGTGCGTACACAAATTTGTTATTAAATTAAATTAAAATTAAACTTATTATCAACTAGCTTCCGCCCGCGACTCCATCCGCGAAAAATTAAGATTTTTTTTCTACGTATTTTTCCAGGATAAAAAGTATCCCATTTTATGCCCAGGATAATAAGGTATAATTATACCAAGTTTCATCGAAATCGAACCGTTAGTTTTCACGTGATGCCTGAACGTACAGACAGACAGACAAAAAATGTTTAATCACATATTTGGGTTTGGTATCGATCCAGTAACACCCGCTGCTATTTATTTTTTCAATATTTTCAATGTACAGAATTGACCCTTCTACAGATTTATTATATGTATAGATAAAAGTAAAATAAAATATAAATAGCGATCATAACAAATGTATGTAAAGACCCTAGATAAAAAATAAGGACTAAAATAATGAAAATGTTTAGAAATGTGGAACCACCTGTATATGAAATAAACATTACATATTCGACCCCGACTTAACCTCGAGGCTAGACGCTAGATGCATTACATGCAAGAGGGTCGTCGATTCGAGTCCTCGTTACGCACGTGTCTCGACGGGGGAGGCTGTGTAATTGGTTTTGTCAACCGCTCCATATAACATTCTTTGGGGATAATTTGGCTATGGCCCTTGGCTATATTAAAAACTAGTCATTTCTTGCGTCTTCGCCTGTGTGATCGCTGACAATATTTGTTTCTGTTAAATCGATTTCGATTATACAGACTACCATTTCTGAATAATGTAGTTTTTAGCCACAAATAATAATAGTAGTTGAAGATTACTTGACGGGCACAATAATTTAGGAGTTATTTAATCAAATCGTTACCTGTTTAATTTAAAGTGAATTTTCGACGATAATCCGAAGCGCTTATCGTAATGGCAAATGGCAAGCCAGCTAAATCCTGCCCAAAACCGTGATGGGAAAGCTAGCTCGTCAGCAACCGGACCTGGTCAATCGCTCTTTTTTTATGATATTGGAAGGCAAACAAGCAGACGGATTTTCTGATGGTAAGAAATTCCCGCCGCCTAGGGACACCATTGATGGTAATGGTGCGTTACTAACCTGAGGCCTGGATGTTAGGCTTCGAGCAAAAATAAGTTTACCGGCTACCTTACCCTCCGAACCGGAATACGTCAACGGCAAGCATTGACGTTATGGCGGCAGGAATAGGTAAGGCGCCAATCCACCAATCCGTGCGAGTAGATGCGAAACTCTACGACCTAGTAGGATGTTACGGTATAAGTGACGGTAAGCCTATGCCTTTTACGAGCTGTCTGGAAGGAAGGCAGATGGTCTTTTTTTATAATATTGGAAGGCAAACAAGCAGACGGATTTCCTGATGGTAAGATATTCATGCCGCCTAGAGACACCAAAGGTGGTAATGGTGCGTTGCCAACCAGATGCCGGGATGTTAGGCCTTGAGCAAAAGTAAGTATACCGGCTACCTTACCCTCCGAACCGGAACACGTCATGACGTTATGGCGGCAGGAATATGTAAGGTCTATTCTGCAAAGAAACCCGGACCAACATAGGGGGGCTCTACTTTAGTAATATTTCACGACAACGCTGGACCACACACTGCACAACAGACTGCTACTAAATTGGAAGATCTTCAATTGGCGTCTCTAAAAAATCGACCATACTCCCCGGACCTTGCTGCAATGGATTATCATTTTTTGCGGAATTTGGATAATTTCCAGCAACAAAAAAAAAATCTCTGATGGGACGGTCCAAACAGCTTTCAAAGATTTGATTGACTCCACCAGAGTGGTTGTTTTAGTAAAAGTATCAATAACTACCTAGGAAATGGAAAAAAAGTGCATAGAAAAAAACAGAGTAGAAACTATTGTTGTACATATTTTATTAAAGAAATATATTAATAAATATTCGACCATTTGTTTCTACATTACAAAATGTTAATTTCATTTGTAAATTTTAAGGACCTAATACGATAACGATATAGTGTTTCGGCCTGGTCTCGTATTGTTCCAATACGAGACCAGGCCGAAACACTATATGAGGATAAATCAAGTTTTTGTTAAAAATAACATGTCAAGTTTTTATTTGGGAATGATCAAGCTTTTAGTGAAACCTATAAAAGCTTCCGTTGTTTTTGTTTTTCTTGGATAACATAAGCTAAATGTTAAGGGCTCTCGTCTACACAAGCAAAAGTATTTTTTTTTATTCGTTTATGATGTTTATTGCTCTATCATATCTTAATATATAAATCTTCTTTTTCTTATATATAAAAATCAATTGCTCACTAAAACTCGAGAACAGCTAGACTGATAAACCTAATTTTGGTCTTGAATTATTTGTGGAAGTCCAGGAAAGGTTTGAAAGATAAGAAAAAAAAGAAAAACTGAGAGGAAACTAGGAAAAACAACAAGTTTTCCCATACAAACAGAACAGGCAGAACGAAGTACGCCGGGACAGTTAGTGTATAATAAAATTCATCTAAAAGTTTATCACCTAACTCTTTCTGGATCTGGATGAACTGAACTGGAAATATATATGCAAACTTGCATATATATTTCAATTGGTTCCTGGGTGGTTCGAAAACACATTTGGACCCCGTGAGTGTTGCTGCAATTAGGTATTTTTAGAATAATGTGGAAATCCAATTGTTGTTGAAAAGTATCTTTTTTGTTTTCATTCATTTGTAAAAGCAAAAATAGTTATTTGGAAAATGTGTAAAATCATTTTACTTTATTTTTATGTTATTGAGTTTTCCCAACAGGACGTTAGCAGGTTTGTGTGTCTTTATGTCATCTGAGGCGTCTGACGAAATATTTTTTTAATAATAGGATATTCGAAGCAAAACACAAGTTCTGTAAACAAAAATATTTTTTTGTTAAAAAAATCTTGTGTTTGTATATTATATTACTTTTTATATATTACTTTTAACTAACTGTTTATATATTATTATATATATCACAATCACAAATTATAAAGTAATATGTACTGGTCACATAGGGGTATAATCTGTGTCTGTGAGTAATATTGTTTTGTGCAATGTAGCTTCTATCAAAGCATAACTCTCCAATAGGTGGCTTCTATCTAGCTGTTTGCTTAGAATCCGGGATAAGCACAGTTTTTTACATTCAATCCTGTTTTTGTATAAGACAGTGGGCAAAAATAGGGCTCTATTGATTAAAAAGGCGAACCGTCGGCTATAGACACCATAGATGTTATAGGTGCGTCGCTGCCATGTGGCTAAGATGGTAGGCATAAGGTCTACCATCACCGTCATAAGGTTTACCAGCTAGCCTCCCCACCGAATAAGAACACAGAGTGCCAAACGTTGCTTGATTATTCCGTGGACTAATTGAAGTTTTACTAAACTTCAATAAGTCCATACAACTTTTTAAGAACTAGCTCATGTCTGCAACTTTGTGTACACGTTCAAGTGATGGGAACGAAAGGTTGTCCAGTAGGAAAAGCTATTCTTAATTTTGACCGAGACTACAAGCAACTACAACAAAAAGGGTATATGGGACTGGCATGTGTGTTGTGTGACAAAGTCCCAAAAAATAAAGAATAAAACAATTGGTGTATTCGTCCTGTAGTTTTTCGTGAAAAAATGTACAGACAAACACACAAAAAACATAATAACACTCGTGTTTTGGTTAATGTAGCCGGTATTTAAAAAACCGTTATATCATTGTTATCCTATTAATATTATAAATGCGAAAGTTTGTAAGTATGGATGTATGGATGTTTGTTACTCTTTCACGCTCGAATGGCTGAACGGATTTGTCTGAAATTTGGAAGACAGATAGATTGTGACCTGGATTAACATATAGGCTATTTTTAATCCCGATCGCACACCGGGTTTCTGTGAAAACGCGGGCGAAGCCGCAGATAGCAGCTAGTTAAAAAATATTTGATCTAGGTACAGATTTAGTTTTATTAGTTTTGTTTATAGAGAGATATACATACGACTATATCAGGGTTTAAGTTAAAAGTCAAAGAATTTGTACTAACAAAGAGTTTCTTAAAAGCTTTTGTTGAGGTGGATTTTTCACTTACGCCAGTTGGAGTTAGTGTATGTTGTGCTTAAAGGATCAACACTCGAGCTGCTATGACCTAGTTAAAATTCACCAAGCAGCCCGGGGTCTGACGGGCCGCCAACATCAATCACGGCGAACTTGTGACGCTGGGACGGGAGATCACAACATCCATCTTTTATAATTGGGGGTTGATATGGGGGCTCAGGGGATCTTACGTCTTTATTTTCCGAAGATAAAACAGTTTTTTCTTCTTCTGAAGATAAAACAAAAAACTTCCTGGCAAAAATTATATACATTGACGTGTTGTTTTTTTTTAAAGAATATGTATAAATTGCGCTCTGCCAATCAGCTCGTACCAGTCCAGCGTTAGTTTCTTTTTCCTAACAACGCTATACACTTGTACCACTCGCCCGGGCTGTTATCACGTTTTTATTCCTGCACTCATTACGTTAGTGTTCGTTGTTATCGTATCCTGGTGCAGAGTAGGGTAAGTAAACCGAAGCAACTTAGACCTTGGCCTCTAGGCCGAGCAACCTAGACATTGGCATTTTTACCCCCAATTAATTGGACAGCTTAAATGTCATAAAAAGTTAAGTCATTACGTGGAAGAGTTCGAGTTCGAGGAGACAGTTCGACTACATTGCTACAGTAGTAGTAGTCTCACTGAATAGGTTGATTTTGACAAATCGCCGGGTTCGTACTACTGCCTCGTCAGTCCTTTTTGATATCTGAAATTTTCTTTCTTTTTATAAAAGCATTCTGCATGTGCAATTTTAATGGTTTCATTAATTATTTTGTTCATTTTATAGATTTAGTGGGAAGGTTTAGTAATATTACTCGACCTAATTGTC
>NJDC01002827.1:150692-162058 GCA_002245475.1 Calephelis virginiensis | reverse complement strand
GCAGAGTAGGGTAAGTAAACCGAAGCAACTTAGACCTTGGCCTCTAGGCCGAGCAACCCAGACTCAAGTTGACAACATACCATTGGCATTTTCACCCCCAATTAATTGGACAGCTTAAATGTCATAAAAAGTTAAGTCATTACGTGGAAGAGTTCGAGGAGACAGTTCGACTACATTGCTACTACTGTCTCGCTGAATAGGTTGATTTTGACAAATCGCCGGGTTCGTACTACTGCCTTGTCAGTCCTTTTTGATATCTGAAATTTTCTTTCTTTTCATAAAAGCATTCTGCATGTGCAATTTTAATGGTTTCATTAATTATTTTGTTTATTTTACCTAATTGTCAAAAGAAACTCCGCAGTACCAAATTGTAACCCCCGATAGAAAAGAGGGGTGTTATAAGTTTGTCTTGTCTGTGTGTGTCTGTCTTTGACATGGTCATTTTTGAACGGTTGAACCGATTTTGATATGGGTTTTTGTTTGAAAGTTGACGTGATCGCGATATGCCACCAACTCAATTATGTTATCGATATTAATGTTATTATTAATTACGGTAAATGCAGAAGACTGTTACTTTTTTGTTATGTTTAAAAAGCCTCGCCTCTGTGGTCTAGCGGTCCGGGTGTTGGACTTGACTGCATGAGGTCCCGGGTTCGAATCCCGGGTCGGCCAACAAAAAGAAAATTGGATTTTTTCCAATTTTCTAAAAAAAAATATTTGTTGGTCGGGATAGGAATTGTGCCAGGTTGGCGATAGGCTTGCCACCTATCACATTGTGGGACTTAGTATCTTCGGCTAGTCGTGGGTGCCTTGGTTGTCCCTCTGCCTACCTCTTCGGGGATATGGGCGTGAAGATACTTATGTTTAAAAAGATATGTTTGTATATAACTCGCAATATGCTATACTTATTTCAATTTCACCAAGAACCCCGGGGGCTGACGAGCCGCTTACATCAATCACGAAAAAGTTGCAATGTGAAGGCGGAAGATCATACCATCCCTCTTTTATAATTGGAAGTTGATGTTGGGACTCGAGAGATCAGATTTCTGTACTTCTATTATAAGATTTACATAACTTCTAATATTAGAAACGAGATATTTGCTATAAGTGACGTCAATCAGGGAAACCCTAGAAAGTTTAATCTGAAATGACGGTAGCGTTTTAAAACAGTATTTTTAAAAAGCCTGCGATGTGAACGAAAATAAGTAAACAGCCTTAAACCGACTTTCAAAAACGTTATTCTTTCCAACTCCGCCTTTTTCTGGATCGATTTATTTTGATATATTTTTTTTGGTTTAAATTTAAAACAATAAAATTGTTAAAACATCTAAGATAATAGTAGAACCTATAAGTCGGCGGGAGCAGATTCCATCACCGAGGGTGGTGCGTCAGCACGACTGTTCCATTGGGACTTGGGGCCCTGATTTTATAAGGGGTCGATGGCATACTGTTGTTCTTAGGCTTAATCCAAGCAGTTTGCACTGATATTTTACCCCGACCTATTTATGTCCATTATCATTAGTTCAATCAGCGAAATAATACCTACCTGAAAAGAGTACTTTGTACAATCTTAAATTTAAATTTAAAATTAATTTTTAAGTAAATATTAGTAATATTATATTAATTCAAAAGTCCGTATGTATGTTTGCTCCGTTTACATTTCAAAGCAGTCAATTTTTTTAATTTTTTTTATTGCATATTACATTTTATAAAATACTTGGACTGGGATAAACAGAAATGCACAAAATGTGGGCTTATCTCTAGCTGATAATGATATACAATTTTAACATAGAAATGAACCTTAAAGAAGGACGTTGGTTATTTTTTATCAAAGAGTTTATATAAAGGGATTTTAGGTCAAAATAATATAATTACGTATGAGTATTCACGGGAAAATTTAGCTTATAATATACTTGCTAACTGCTAACTGCTTTGAGTATGTCCGTTGTCGAAGAACAGGATGATCATTTAACAGGAAAGTACACAAAGATATTCCAGATTCCCGTGTTTTTGTGAACCCTCAGCTATCTCATTAGCGGCAAAGGGACAAACCCCGTTCTACCACATTACGGCTTAACTTAATGAGTAGGGCTACAATACATTTTCAACCAACTGCAAAATAAAAGAGCGTTCTGCTTTCAACTTCGTCTACTACTACAGTGATATTTTTAACACATATTTTGCATTTTCAGAGATTTAACAAAATTTTTAGATAACTAAAAACATGCGTCAATAAAACCCAACCTAATACCCGTGTGTTTTGACAGATATTTTTTTGGTAATGTGGATTTAATGAAAAAAAAACATCAACTAATTTTATGGAAAGTTCCTAATCGTGTAAATTTATTAATACTAGTGGTCGCCCATTGGTCGAAATTCGACCATAATAAATTTTAATATCTTGTTGATAAGAACGCCATCTACATTTCTCAAGACCAACTACTTTGTTTCCAAACTTTTTAGTGTACCATCTGTGATATTTTATCGTTATCATCAATATATTTGTTTGTGAGTGTTAAATGCATGGTAGTGTGGGTAATGTTTTATTTATTGATTTTATGTACTTTATAAGCATTATTATTGAAAAATATTAGCGTTCTGCACTTCTCCTTCACATAAACTATAAGTGTGGCAAATTTTATGCTCCTCCGTCCGCGCAATTTTTGTAAAAATGGGTCCAAAGTTTTGGTATCACGTATTAATATATAGATTTAAACTAAAAATCTAAAGGAACTGATACAACATCAATCATTTTGAACTAAAAGAAGAAAGATAATCGTCGTATTGATAAATTAGTTAGGTTAAATATTTTAATTTAATAATAATAATATTTATTTTGCATAAAACAGGGTAATTGTATACAAGTTCTTAACTATAACATAGGTTTAGAACTGTATATATAATAATAACTATATATAGGTTTAGACTGTATATATATAACATATATACTGTACTGTATTGTAGTTAGCGAGCAAAAAATGTATTATGATCCCTACACCATCACATTTTGCAGTTATCTAACTAATTTTAATTTGCTTCTTTAAAGTAAGTACTTCTCTCGTGTTTAGGATGAATATACTTCAGTCAATTGAAAAAATCTGTCGCCTCTGTCTTGCGCTGGCGTTTCTCTGCAAAACTAGTTACTACGGATTTGTTCAAAGTTTTAGTATGTATGTATGTAGTATGTAAAGTAAATATGGTTTACCTATGTAATACTCGGAAGGCTAATGTTCAAGACAGTCGCTCCTGGTCTGACTATATCGAAGAACAAGGATGATTTTAGTGGACTGGAATGTACGGGAGGATATGCCACATTCTAAGACGTGTTTTTGTGGGCCTCCAACTATCTCATTAGCGAGAATGATACGAACGCTGTTCTATCACAACACTAGGCATCGTTACCTGTAGGGCTGGCTACAATACGTTTTAAAAGCATAGCAAAATGAAGAAGTACATACATACATATCTTTACGCCTAGACCCTTGAGGGGTAGGCAGACAGTATCAAGTGGTAACCAATGAAAAAATTGGTTATTTTAACCGACTTCGAAAAAATAGGGGGTTATATGTTTAACTCCTTAATTTTTTTAATTATCTTAATCACCATTATCTTGTTTGTCGATTTCTTTGCAATTTTGATCGGATTTTAAAACTTATTTTTTTTTATTTTTAAAGGGCGTACTACCGAGGTAGTCTCATGCCACCAAGCCTGACTCTTATGATGGAGTCCCAGGGAAATCAAAGAAAATGCTTAATTCTTGTATACTTAGATTACTTATTTATTGTAATCTGAGTCAGTTGCAGCAGTTTTACTTGGGTTAAATTATTAGCTTGAAAATTGCCAATAGTCCGTGTTCCCCGTGCTGGTTCGGGCTGTTGAATAAAATAGACCATCTGCCTCACTACCTGGCAGCTCAGGCGAGCACTGGTTATAATAAAGGTCATCACTGACAAGACCACTGATGGTAGAGTACTGTGCAGTAACTTGTCCGACCCACCCACTGTAATGACCCACCGCTTCACTTATTCCTGCCGCTCATAATGACTCGTGTACCAGCCTGGAGGGTAGGGTAGCCAGTAGTACACTGGCACAATAGGCCTAAATCCTAATATTCCGGCCTCTGGACGGCTGCGCACCTACTACATCTATAGTGTCTCTTATGTCTCTTGAGCATGGTTGTCTCTTACCACCAGCAGACCCGTCTCATTGTTCGCTGAACTGTCACTTTAAAAAAGATTTCTTTGCCTCCTTTCGAGGGTGGAAATTTCAAAAAATTCTTAATTTTCATTTCTTAATAACGAATAGGTACGTAGTTTTTTTTCAGGTATTGAACAAAAAATGCTTTAAATTTGATAAGATTAAACAATTTTGAAGATTTAATACTACATCACATTTATTTTATTTATTACATCACATTACATTTTACATCATATTTTTATAGCTGTAACAGAGATATTTTAAAAACGTCTGTATGTATACATTACTTTGAAATTGAAATTTGATTACGTAAACGCTGTAATCATACTTTTTTTTCGAAAACATTACAATGGGAGATGAGTTTGTAGGAAAATATATTCTTCGTTAACGAAATTGCGGGTAAGCAACTTGTACAAAATATTTATGATACTTTGTATGAAAGACAATATTTGGAATACTCCTGCCTGTTTTGGCTTTTTGATGAGAACCGAAGTATTCGTTAAGCAGAAGGTTTTTCTGGTTTTGAGGAAAACATGTCCCTTAAAGACTACAAAAAACGACGTCCTTAAGTTTAGCGGCTTAATGTCAAAACAGGAACACGCCAATGGCAAGCACTGACAATGTTTAATATAATAATGATACTGATACGACAATACAATTTAACAAGAATTTAGACTATAGAAAAGTGAATTATGTACATTAAAATATTTTAAAAGTGGTGCATTTTTAGGATTTTTGTCGACATTCGGCAGGGAGGGTCGATTTGTTCAATTTAATCGGGTTAACTTTACTGCATTGTAGACAGGTTTTGAATATTTTTTTTTATAAATACTGCACTGTTCTCCCGATAGTAAAGTAAACAAATTAATAAATATTCCTGGATCTAACCCCAAAGTAAGCAAATTATATGCTTGTGTTTAGGGTGTTAGTCTACAATTCTAATAAACAGAAATACTTTAGTAGATACAGGAATAAATTTAATAAACATACAGACCTGAAAATGTAGACATGTAAATGTTCATCACACAAATGCCTGCCCCCGTCGGTAATCGAACTTGAGCCTCGCGGTTGTTCAGTGCGTGGTTAGCCGTGTACACTAAAACGAATAGGAACAGTAAGTATTATTATAATTTTGTGCAGTACAGTAATTACTAACCAGTTTGCGAGCACTGAGGTTATAATGATAGAATTATTAAAGACAGTAAGTAGTCTTCATTCGACCATAACTCCACCATCTAGTAAAAACGTTTAACTTTGATCAGTAAATTCACATGAAAGCTATGCCCAAATGTTCTGGCAACATTCCTATCGGCACCAGTTTATGTAAATCCCGTCTGCTGGCGCCAGCACCGCGCCTGAACGTAATATCAGTAACGTATCCGGCCCAACTAGTTAACTACTTCAACTATTAGAACAATGTCTTAGGAATTTGGCAATGAACTAATAAATTATGCTTTCATTCGGAGGTACTCCTACAAATTTTAAGTTGAACTTGTACGAGTCGTAACATATTATATATTTAATTATATCTACCAGGCGGTTAGAGTGATGTGCATACCTGCTGTAGTAGAGACGCGTCGCAATAGCAACATTTATGGTGTACTAGCTGTTACCCGTGGCGTTGACCGCGCGGTGTGGTTCCACAGGAACATTTTTTTTAAATAACAATTATCCTGTGTTAATCCAAGTTACTCTCTATGTGTATGCCACATTTCATGAAAATCGGTTCAGTAGTTTTTGCGGAAAGGGTAACAAACAAACTAAAAAACATACAAACTTTCGCATTTATAATATATGTAGGATAAGAATTAAACGACGGTTGTCTCACCCCTGCCTGATTGTTCGCTATCTTATGACGTAAAACACGGTTCTCGCTGGAATCAGTTGAATTATCGGTTGTAAAAGAAAGTCTCATCTATTTCTAGGTTTAAATTATTTAAAATCGGTTCAGCCGATTTGATGTCATTAAGCTTCGCATTTGTAATATTAGTAGTATTATGTGTATGTATGTACGTAATTATAATTTTACATGTGTATATTATATCCGTAATGGCACCCCTAGTTAGGACACGCAGGATAGTTTTTCACGGACATTGTCTATTATTTATATCCTTGCTAATGATGACCATACACTCCGATACCACAATTAGATAGACAGGACCAGTCCGGACGAGTGACGGGGACTAGGCTAGTTTTTAACCCACCTGTCACCGGCACTTGCAAAAAGTGCGGCTTCAGGGATCGCGAGTTTTTGTTACGATTCATACATACTTATACAGGTACGTGTACATTTTCTTAATGCTTGTTTGCGGTTGGTTAAAAATTAATACGTTTACAGTTACTTTGATTTGAAATTAACACACTTGTCATCCCCATGTAATCGATATTCCACGCACCAGAATTAAAAGGTTAACCTCTTCTTTTATCTTTCGAGCTGCAAGAGGTTGAATTTCACTTCTTAAACAAGTGTTTCCAGCAAGTTGCATTTGGAGCTTTTTCAAAACTAGAGTGAATAGGCTGTTTCTAGCTTAAGTAGCTGCATTTTTGACTACTACATATTTTTCCATCGGACGAGTTTAGTATTACCATACTAAACTATCTTCTAAAAAATCCGTACTATATTACAAATGAAGGGCGTAGAAAAAGAATGTGTATTATATTTTTTTTCTATTTTGAATTAATTTCGTATTTCTATGGTCAACTAAGATTACTCTTGAACCTCGATTTCATGTTAATTGGAAATTGGAATCTTGTATGCCACTAACGGTTTGTATTTATTAAAGAGGTGTTTCTTTCATTTTCCCTGCTATTTTCCGGTTTTTCTTTCAACAAAAATCTTCTCCTGACAATACCTAACACAACAAATGAAATTAGCAAAAAATTATCAAATGAAAAACGATTTAGAATCCAAGTTGAGTCCAGCAGTTTTCCTGTAATTAAGTAACGGCTCTAATACGCTGAGTTTCAAGTTCTACTAAACAGATAAATGTATAAAATGTTATGTAATGGGTTCAGAAGCAATTGACTTATTTGGAGGTTAACAGATATTGGTCTTTGCTGCATTTTGTCTCAGAAACACTTAAATATAATGTCTTATGTAACGCACAAATCACATGATAGTCCATGACCGATAATCCGTTCGGAATCGATCCGTTTGACTGATGTCAGACCTCACGCCGTCATGATGGAAGCACAATAGCCGATCTACCGCACGCTGCTACCATTTGTCCAAAGCGAACCTTTTGCGACCCCAATTAGATGTTGTTACGTTGAGTTTGATCTGAGATGTAGATTTCTCATAGATAAAAGCTTTACTCGGGTACACCTAGAGCAATCGTTTTATGTTTGAAAGCAAACTAAACACTGTGAGATTTACATATATAACAACAACAGAAACAAGAGCGTTTTGGTCTCTCGCCAAGGCTGTCCAAGAAAATTTCGCGAAGCCATCTTTACCATCTTTGCACCGGAGTGATGCCTCGCTGGCCCATGGTGCGAAAGAGAAAGCCGAACTTCTAAGCTCCCTCTTTGCTTCCAACTCGACTTTAGATGACCATGGAAACACGCTACCGATCATCCCGCGGTGTGAAGTGTCTATGCCAGAAATAAAGTTTCTGCAGAGTTCAGTTCGTAGAACACTTATTTCATTGGACGTCAACAAGTCGAGTGGGCCCGATGGTATCCCTCCGATTGTTCTCAAAGTGTGTGCTCCTGAGCTGGCACCGGTTTTAACGCGACTCTTCCGGCTCTCCTATTCATCAGGCATTGTACCGAATTCATGGAAGACCGCTTTAGTACATCCGATCCCTAAAAAAGGTAACCGCTCGGATCCGTCCAATTACCGACCTATAGCTATAACTTCCTTGTTTTCCAAAGTTATGGAATCCATAACAAACTGCCAGCTCTTAAGGTACCTAGAGGAGCACCAGCTGTTAAATGATCGTCAGTACGGTTTCCGTCGTGGTCGTTCAGCTGGTGATCTTTTAGTTTACTTAACACACCGATGAGCGCAAGAAGTCGAAAGCAAGGAGAAGCATTGGCTGTCAGTTTGGACATAGTGAAAGCCTTCGATCGGGTGTGGCACAAGGCGCTTCTATCGAAGCTTCCTTCTAACGGTCTTCCTGAGAAATTATGTACATGGATCACTAGTTTTGTGACGGGGCTTAGCATCAAGGTCGTTGTCGACGGTGTGTGCTCGGAGTCCAAACCTTCAATGCTGGTGTTCCCCAAGGCTGTGTGATTTCTCCTACTTTGTTTCTTCTGCATATCAATAACTTGTTGCAAATTAGTGACACTCATTGCTATGCAGACGACACTACTAGGGAAGCCTTATACTTTAGCCGACATAATATATCGCGGGAACATGTCATCGAGAGCCGGAACCAACTTGTGTCCAAAATTGACAATCTTTTGTCTGAAATTTCGTTTTGGCGCCAGCAGTATCTGGTGCAATTTAACCCTAACAAGACACAAGTTTGCGCGTTTTCCGCTAAAAAGACTCCCTTTGTCGCATTTCCTCGATTTGAGAGCGTTTCCCTTTGGCCTTATCGCCAAGTCAGCGATCTCTTCCAGGCTACCCTAAAGTATGGAACAAGATTTAGCGAGATACTGTACAATGGTGCTCTTAAAAATATAAAAATGCATCTAACGCTAGACGTTATATATCTTCCTAAAAGCAGAAGCTTGTTTGAATTTGTATTTAAAACATACGGGAAAAGTCAAATGAAACTAAATTACAGTGAACGCAGAAAGTGACGCTTTAACATACTTTTATTTGTTATTTATTTGAATCTAGTTAACATGTAAACACCGTAAACGTCGATCGCGGCTGGTCATTTGTCACCAATATCTGGATGCGGAAGTGGCGGACAGTATAGTGTGAGGGAGCGGAAATGGTCCGCGCGATCCGAGCACGATACACGTCCGCGGGACGTTTCCGGTGCGATCGCGGCGCCCGCGCGTTTAACAACAGCAGCTACCACCCTCATTCGGGGCGGAATGAGATTTTCCCACTTTTCAGTTTCTGCATTTATGTACTGTAGTAAAAAATTATGCGGACTTCGTTTAACTTTTTATATTTAATTATTCATTGTACATGTATAGACATACTTTATCAAGCATCTATAACACAAATGGGTATGATTATGAACGTTGAGGTGGGCGCATTTGTTACCATGCTATAGGATACACAACATTATCCCAATTTCTAAACCTTAACAAACATGAGGATATTCGGAAAACAACTGCTAAATGCACTTATGTTCTGCTTGTAGAATATTCTACTAATTATTATATTCTACTAATAAGTTACTGGGCTATTCACTAAACCATCGAATAACTTTGTATTTTAATTATTGGGTTAATCCACCTAAGTAGTCGGATGGTTAACCTACGGTTTGCCTCTCGTTTTCCAATTTGGGTAGAGTGGCCTGCACATTTACTGCAAGGTTTGAGGTCCCAGTCTCAGATCAGAAACACACCATTAGAATATTTAGTGTCGGCCATATATGAAGTATTAACTTGTCATTACAAAGAGAATGCTTATTTGCTTTATTATAATTAAAAAAGTTTACTAGGCGGTAGAGTTTAGCAGCGACTAGCCCGGATTGGTACCACCGCCTTACCTATTCCTGCCGCCATAACGTCATGACGTGTTCCGGTTCGGAGGGTAAGGTAGCCGGTAAAATTACTTTTGCTCCAGGCCTAACATCCCGGCCTCAGGTTGGAAACGCACCATTACCACCTTTAGTGTCTCTAGGTGGCGTGAATTTCTTAACATCAGGAAACCCGTCTGCTTGTTTGCCTTCCAATATCATTAACAAAATAATAATAAAAAAATGAAATGTTGGGATAAATAAAACGAACTCTTAATAATAATTGTATATATACATACATAATAAAAGTCAGCAATATCTTGTCATTTGTCACCAGTATCTGGTCGCGGAAGTGACGGTCAGGAAAGTGTGAGGGTGCGGAAATGGTCCGCTCGACACACTTCCGCGGGACGTTTCCGACGCGGCCGCGGACGACACTAACGACTTGGAATCCGCCCCGACATAAAGGCGAAATGAGCTTTTCTCACTTGTGTTACAGTTGTGCTACCGACTTAGTAGTTTTACGACATATATGTAGAAATGTTCGCCCATATTCGGATATTAATGACTATTGACGAAAATGGAATTTGGATAAACAAACACATATTCGCATGCGTTAATGACCCAACCTTCAACTAGTCAAGATATTACTTAACCCAAGTGATCAATACT
Organism: Calephelis virginiensis; assembly: GCA_002245475.1. Taxonomy (NCBI): domain Eukaryota; kingdom Metazoa; phylum Arthropoda; class Insecta; order Lepidoptera; family Riodinidae; genus Calephelis; species Calephelis virginiensis. The sequence continues at coordinate 151,595 of NJDC01002827.1, read as the reverse complement.
TTGTTTAAAAAAATATGACAAATGTTTTGCTCTGAAACACATTCAAAATACACTCCTTAATAAGCAGGAGACCAACCTATATGGAGAGTTTTATTTTATAATTGTACCTGACCCGATTCACATTGTTCTGCCAATCATATCACCTAGCGGTAATGAAATTTGCTTTCCGTCCTACCAAATATTCTTGAAAAGTTTCACGAAAATTGGCTGAGACGTTTTGGAGGAGGGCAACACAAAACCCGTGACACTTTTATATATATTTAAGTTACCGTTTTGTAACAGTTAGTATGACTTTAGTAATTGTTTTTCCCATTTTTCTTGTCGCAAGAACCTTATCCTGACAATAACTAACACAATACAAAAATAAATAGCATAATTGGTCTATCTGTTCAGGTGTGATACGACGACCCCGCGAAACGGGGATTATTATATTTATTTTTTTTTATAAATATATTACGAGCAATTATTTTATAAAATCTTAATAAGTGACGACCTCAATACCAGCCATTTGTAATAGTTAATATTATACGAGTAGGTATATTTAAGTGCGAACGATCGGGCGCCGGCGGCGGGGTTCCATATTATGTCGGGGCAGTTTGTTTGTGGCCGCGTTAAACTAAAAGGTTCACTCCATTTGATCACCTTGATGTAAGCTACATGTAATATATGTCTACTTCTACGTAGGTACTATTGTATAGTTTTGTAGAAGGAGAGGAAAATGGATAAATGGGGTATTATGATATGAGTCGATTGAAATCAAAACCGGCAATCTGTATATGGATTCCACAAACCGGCAAAAAACCGGAAATCAAAACCGGCAATCTGTATATGGATTCCATAAACCGGCAAAAAACCGGAAATCAAAACCGGCAATCTGTATAAGGATTCCATATACAGATTGCC
>NJDC01002827.1:135725-148081 GCA_002245475.1 Calephelis virginiensis | reverse complement strand
GAATTTATTTGTAACTAAATGTTAACAATCCCCTAATTCTGTGTTCAAAAGTACCTAAAGTGACATATACGATTCCAATTTCCAATTCGCGTGATATCGAGATTCAAGAGTAACCCTACTGTTAATGTAATAGAAGCTGATTCCTTTTGTTCATGAACAGCCGTGACTGCTTATGATACCTACTATACCTTTAGATACCTATTCTGATTTTCTATAAATCAAAGGTAAAAACAGTTCGGTGCACACTATTTTTTACATTGTCGAATAAAAACAAAACTTAAAAACCGTCAACAAACTATGGTACGGTTGGAAGAAAATACATAGCTGCACTTATTACACATTTTTATATTTTGTGTATTAAATAAATTGAAAAAAAATATTAGCATTTCGACCTTTTCGACGTTGGTTTTGGTTGTGTGATTTTAAGGTTAAAGTAAAGTGATTCACAACCACAAAAATCACGTGTATGTGTCAAAACATTTTTCACATGTAAATATTTGGTATTTGCAGAAAGAACCCTCAGTAAATGTACTCAAGATATGACGGTGGTACTGACTGCAGAATAAATTGTTTATAGGTTTCGAAGCCAAACAAGTGGGCCAAGACTAATTTCCTGATGGATTTCCTATTCTTAATAAATTAATTAAAATAGATTTTCGGTGACTCTAAAATCAATGATTCTTTGAAAATAAAGATTAGTTTACTGCTTAGGATAATCGCTTAGAATGTAATACAATCGAACTATTCGTTAATTTTTCTCCAAATCTTAAAAGGAGTAAAGTTTTATAAATGTATCTAACGTTCTAGCATTTCAGTTTTGTTAATTATTATTTTGAAGGCAATAAGGCCCCGCGAAAACATTTGTAATGGCGGAAAAGAGATACAAAATACCTAATTTACATATGAAACTTTTGATCTTAGACCAATTTGAAGAAAAAGGGTGCTTTCGGTATTGAATGTCGCTGCTCACGGTACTAGTGTTGTCGAGATGTGACTCAGTGACATAGTTCGGCTTTTTGTTTTGAGTTGCACATGGCTGCGTATTGTTCCCATTTAGCTCGAATCAAAGTTTTTGTTTTTTTCTTTACTTACTGACATTCGCTGGATAAATGTGGATTTTCAGCTGTTCTAACGTTTAAGATCTCCTGACGTATCGTGATGGATTTAGGCGGGGAGTTGAGACTTGAGATCTATAAAAATAAAGCTTTTTCGAGATAGCTAATAGAAAACCCCGGTTGTTTTATACAACTGTACAAGGAATCTACTAAGGTAATTATGAATTCTCCTTTCGTTCCTAATTCATATTTACCCTGGACGCGTTGTTAGCAATTAGTTGAGGGTAAAGGTGGATGGATGAAATTTATTTAGAACAAAATTACAATGTTGCAAAACTTTCTGTTATATGAATTAGCTGTGAACCAAACTAGGCCCCTTGTGATTAGTGTGTAGTCTAGATATAATTAAGTATTCCACCAAACTCAGTGCCGTCCGTGTATAATAATTATGGCCGGCATATCCCATGCATACTAGAGCGCGTTTGGAGACACGCTCTAATATGTATGGACATTTGGCGGATAGGCTTTGCAGGGCGATTGCCAATTAAACTTCTTCAACACTTAATTACTAAAATAAATCTGAAAGGTAGCTGACTCTTCAGAATATTGGAAATTAAGCTGTCAAACGGATTGCCAGATATTAAGAATTGTACTATCAAAACAATGGTGCCTATGGTGCTAACTGGAGAGGATTATAAGCCTCGGTTCATCCGAGGCTTATAATCGTCAAAGTGATGGCATCAGAATATGGTGGAGTTCTTCGGAGATCCCGCTGTCACCCGATACGCACAGAGCATGGTCACCGAGTGGTTTTAGCCTTAAGGAATCCGGCATAACCCGCAACTTTCGGGGGAAGTTCCCATGAGGATTTTCACTCGTTAAAAAAAACATAACGACGCACCAATAACATATAAAGTGTCATGACTCATGATTATATTTGACTAGTACGACGTGTGTTTGTTGTCTTATCCCATCAAAACAGCTAAAATCGTCGCTGGTCTATTGGTGATTGGTAGTGGCGTTGTCCGGTATTCGAATCCTAGGTCAACATCTCATAATGTTTTTTGTATTTTTTTTAACTAAAACAGCCGTGTCCAGCAGGATTTGCTAGCTTATCACATTGTAATACTAAGTACCTTCGTCTAATCATGGGTTGCGAGTTGTATACGGACGTGAAGATAGCTAATTAGTTTTAGATACCTACTTTAGATTAGAGTGCGACAGTTGTAAGCAACTTCCAAATGGCAGCAGGAAAGCGAATATCAAGCGCGTTGTCGTGGCTCCCTGCTGCGACGATTAAGTAATTAAGTTTAATATTTGATGGGTTTCTATCAACCTACGTACTGATTAGGCACATCCATATATTTGTGGCGAACAAACCACTACCCGTAACAAACTGACACTTTTTTAAAAATTACCTAGTAGATAAATCTGAAAATTTAAATGATGAACCAAAAAAGCTTTGGGGCACCGGTGTTTTTTAATACATATACAGGCAAAGCGACGGATAGTGTCAAAAGAAAGTGTGTTTCATGCATTTTACAACCAATTACGCTGGTAGAGTTTCATAGTGAGATCCATCCAACCATGTTTTATTAACATCGAACGCATTTGTAGAAAAAAATATTCCAAATCCATAAGAGCTGAAGTATGGAGACCGAACTGCTCTTGACCGAAATTCAATTTGCAAAACGTTCAGCACTTGTAGACCGCTGACCGAGTGGCGAGTCGTTAGCGCTTGATATAGGTCATCTGAAATCTGAAGCTCGAGCAATTCGACGACTGAAACCGATATTTCAAACTCCAAAAATGATTTATAAAATCAGATGTGCATACGACGATATGTGTCTTAAATCAGTTCTTAAACCAATTGGGTGCTTATTGGATTTGGGAAACTCTATGGGCCACACATCCATTTCACAATAATGATATTTCAATTTGGAAGATAGATGACCAGTTGATGCACACACGAAACCTGACAATACTAAAGGAATTATACAATTAATTACGATCATCATATTATATTGTTACGACTTTGAGTACCTATATCTCGAAAACGAAGCGTCGTACAGCAAAACCCCAAAAACGCATAAGTAGGTATTAGGTCTACTATCGAACAGTGAAGAAAGTTCTCGAAAAGTCGTTGATAAGAGAACAACGTTTTCTGGAACATTCGCGGTCCGCGGCGAGTAGTACCTATACACAGCACGCATTGTTTACGTATAGCGCCGCAGGTAATAAATCATGTCCTTGACGTAATCACCCGAAGATTCGGGAAGCGTCTATTGTGTTAGATTGTATGAGAAGTTTCTCGAACCATGGGCATAGCAGTATATAAGGAGGCATCGAGCCGCGACCCGGCAGTTCAATTTCGGAAGCGAAATCGAAGCGATCTCTACTAAGCGACAAGGAAGAATTATTTCGGCGAATACAGCGAGGACATTGGACCAGTGATTTTACTTAGCGATTCGGATTCTGTTAAGAGGATTTTTTGTGGAAGCTTTCAATAAACGTCTTCTACGTTACAAACGGCATTTTATTACCCATAGCTCGTAACAATATTCATTACGTCGCATCTTTTACTTTGCAGAAGAACATGACATTTTTAATGAGAGCCATTTCAGCTATGCTTATTGCTTTGTTTAGTTTATTGTCGTGCGCTCTTAATAAATATTGCAACACTGCAATATCAATAGTAAAGACAAAATTAATGAGTTTGGCCTTATTATCTTAGCAGCGTTGACGCGTCGGTAATTTGTTGACCCACTTCCTACCATCTGGTGATCCATTCACGCTAAGAGCACTGAACGAAGCGGTTCCGCGTTTATGGATCGGGAAGCTCAGTTAAATTCTAATTGTTGGGCGTCTATGGTTGGCCTTCCAGTTACACAACATCGCAGAAAACTGCCAAAACATAAAAAATAAATAGTGAAATCTAGAAAATAAACTAAAATACTTTGTATTTCATGTTCTGTACACAAAACAAAAACTTGGTATTGCATTTGCAGGATCTCTTGATATTGCCCAACCTTTGAGAACCAACGAGAAATTCGGAATGTGTCTATTGTCAAGGTAAAACGCTATAGATAATTGTACATGGAATATATACTTTACTTAGATGTAAAAATATAAATGTGATTAAGATAAGTTATGAGATGCATTTAAGTTAAGAGAAGGAACCAACAACCTTTTCTAAAAAATATACGTTTTTAAAAATTTCATCATAAATACATTGCTGTTTACATAATACTATAAATACAAAGCAATTAAAAACCATGCAAGTTAAATTAGGTAAACTTTGGGGGCTAAACGTTGTGTGGAACTTTTAGCAGATATTAAGACAAAAATTTGGAATTTCAATACTTGAGCCATATAGTATAGACAACTACTTTTTAAATCAAACAGAAGTTGTAATTAGGTTCTCCAAGTCGAGGGTTTCTGTTTACCGAATCTAGATGTAGTTGACTTAGCGTTTAGTTTTGATTTAAGGACAGATAAAATAATAGTAAAGTTCTTTATGAATTATGATAAAACACAAGCATCCTTCATAATATTTGAGTTTAAAATGCTGGTGATTTTGCACCGCATAGCAGCTCTGCTGAAAGCTCTTCCTTCCGCGCATTACGCCTCGACAAGGGGGAGGGAGAGGTGGTGTAATTAGGTTGATTGCTAATGCACTACACGATGATGATACCGAATGTGCGGCTGCTTTGAATATTGTATGAGGATCGTGGGAATTTGTGTAGTAATCACAATAGATTCTGTTGAATCCGTTTTGAACCGGAACAACCTTTTGTTCTTACCCGGCTGCAAGCAAGGGTTATTAGAGATTTTTTCAGAGTTGCGAACAAGCCGACAGATTTTTTTATAATATAGAAGGTTAACGAGTAGACGAGTTTCCAGAAAAAAAAACATGTAGACTATTGTATGTATATGTCGTAGGTATATCGCTTTGGAACTGTCATGTTTGCTTTCATCACGTATTTCGACAGTCAACGTTTTTCAGGTTTTAATTTCAATTAAAAGTAAACGTGAGACTTGCTCAGCTTAGGTAGAATAGAGATCCACCACCTTACCCTACATTTGCTGTACGCTGTTAAAAATATGAGACAATTAACTGATATGATTTATGAACACCCAAGACATAACCACCCGCGCAGACGGCACTAATTTCGCAAAAAGATTTAAATCCTCAGTAGCTGGAATGGTTAGAGCATTCGTCGGCCTGAGACGAAAGGATACAGGCTCAAATCCTATCCAGGTCGAAAATTTCCTTTTTTCTAAAAGTTGTTGAAACCCGAGAATTGTAGACTTTAGTTATTTTTACAGCATCTAGTCATATGGAATTCTTCTATGTGTTAGTTCTGCCCATGTAAGAAGTACTAAATTTGTTTGATAAAAGATAGCGATACGGGCAATTTATAACCTAGGTCCAAGAGTATCCCTCAAATATATATTATATTCTTACAGTAATGTCCCAATACCTTTTTAAAACGTAAAATATTATGTTCAAAAGAACATAAGTACTTTTAAAATTTGTAATTTATGCTCTGTAAATACAAGAAATAAAACTAATCTTGCCGTGTACGAGACACATTCTCATCTCCACAGAATAAGCTGTTCTTTTATGGGCCAATGTAAACGTTTTTTTTTGTAATGAACTTCCAGAGAATATCAAATACCTACGTTTAAGTAAATTTAAAAAATGCTACCAATTTAAATTGTGTTAAAAAGTTTATTAAAATCTTGCAGAAAGAAAGCTAGCTGATAGTAATGCTTGGGATTGATTATTCCGCGAACCTCAATATATAACCTACTTGTTTTAGAGTCGGTTAAAAAACAGGATAGTTAAAAACCCTTCTACTAATTTATATTAAAATTCATGAGTGCACTTTAGCAATTTTCAAACATAAAACGATAAAATATTGTAATACGGTGTAGTCACTTAAACAATAAGTGTTTATTGGGGTAATTTGGGTAGTGTATGGGTATGTTAGGGTAATTTTATGTAAACCGGCAGTGGTTATTGTCTAGACATTGTCATTTGTCGCAATGTAGTCATATTAGGTACAAAGTAAGTAAGTTTTTTTGTGGAAAGGAAGGAATAACTTATTTAAAGGGTTTCTACGTTTTAGGACAATTTGAGTGTCAGAACGTCGTTATCACCCAGCTGTAATACTCTTTTATCACGAAAAAAACCAGGACATAAAAAAACTAATAGTATTAATGTATAGAAGACATACTTTCTAGAATGCAGTTTTTTTAATGATATTGGAAGACAAACACGCAGACGGATATCCTGATGGTAAGAAATTCACGCCGTTAGAGACACCAAAGGTGGTAATAGTGCGTTACCCAATCTGAAGCCGGGATCTTAGGCCTAGAGCAAAAGTAAGTTTACCGGCTACCTTAACCTCCGAACCGGAATATGCCTGGCACAAAATGGCCGATGGTCTATTCTGCAAAGGAGCTGGGACCAACACGGGGAAAAGGTTTAGGTTGTAATAAGTTAACTGCAAATCTGACTGTCACCATAACATTAAAACTGAAAATATCTTACAAAGGATCATATTATTGCGATGTGCGTCGGTAAAGTAAAAATAGCAACGCGTGTTAATGGTTGTCAACGTGAGTTCAGGCTCTGTGTAATTTATTTTAAATTTGTTTTATTATCTCTGATCATTGATCTTTTTTACGGTTCTGAATGGCAAAGAAGTGGACAAATTGCCTGATATCAACATCCTATATACATTATTTGCGAAGTGACAAGCCTCTGCCCAGGGTCCGGTTTCCTCCTTTTACTTCCTTACTTCATACAATTTTGTTTCACCACATTTCCATATCTTGGGTCAGTCGTCTATATAATATACATATTAAGAAATCGTAAAAGGTCAATACCTGAAGATGTACTGGAATATGTTAAGATTATTAATTAATAGTGGGATGTTTTTAAAAATACTTTTTTGGAAATTCTTATCTTTCTATTCATATTTTTAAATAAAGTAACACTTGTACTGTCTTAGGTATCACTTATAATTCATTTTTTGTAAATAGCCTACCCTTTTGATGATGCTGTATAAGCGAAACCGGTAGGCTATTTACAAAATAATAAATTATAAGTGATACGTAAAATAGTACAAATGTTTCTTTATTTAAAAATATGAATCTTTATTTGAAAATATCAAATGTCTTATCTTTCTGTGTAGTATAATTTCAAAATTACTTACCCTTGAAACCCTTACCACGATTTATCAGAATCAATCAATCACAAGCAGATCAAAGGCAAATGCGACGGTTTGTTTGGACGCGGAATAATTAGGAAGCGTAGATTAGCTCAAATATCATTTCTAATTAAAATCTTCCCACAACTTAATTAACATAACTTAATACGCCTTTTGTAATATTTAAACGAAATCATCATGTATTCAAACTTTTTTTCATTGAAGTGGTGCTTTAATGCATAAAACATCCTTTATAATTAAAGTCCTTGAAACACGCCCTGACGCAGGTAATTTGTAATCTTTATATCAAGGACATAAATGTCATTTTCCTAAAACCAACAATTGTATGACTCTTTTGAATAGCATTTGATTTGAGTGTTTACAATGGCCAAACAACCTCGGAGCTTTGGACAGTATTATGCACACGGTAGTGAATTTTATTTTAAGCGTATTACGATTTAAATTTCTCTGAAAGGTTTTGATAAGCGCTCAACCTTCTGTACAATCGTTTTTGAGATGATTGGGCGTAGCTTTGTACGGCTTATGAGGATAATAATATATGTAATAATGAACTTGAAAAGTTGTGGTACTACGTTTTATAAAGCATAATCTTTTGCTTGAATTGTATCTGTATATGAAAGTTATTTCATTAAAAAGATTGCTTCTGAGTTTTTTCTGGAGTTTGGAGTTTTAGGCTACTGTATCTGTGATATTTCGATATTCGAATGGTTAAAAATCTATTTTAGATCAAATTCTATTAATTAGGAGAAAATATTTTATAATAAAAGTAATTTGTAATGGATTGATGCATGGAGAGTGATATTGTGAGCGCTTATCAACTAAAAGTAAAGTATCTTCATGCCCATATCCCTGAGAGCCAGACTTACAACCAGGACACCCACGACTAGCCGAAAACACTAGCGTCGTTTCATATCTTAGCTAAGTATGCTTCTTGTATACTGATGTAAGTACCACAATGTGATAGGTGGAAAGTCTATCGCCAATCAGGCACATACCTATCCAATCCCGGGCGACGTTATTTTTGTTAGAAAATAGAAAATATACATTTTCTAATATTTTGTTGTCCAACCCGGGGATCTAACGCTGGACCTCAAGAAGTCAAGTCCGATGCCGGACCGCGCTAGAACACAGAGGCGATCAATATCTAGTAGTACTATATGTATAAATATTACAAGGTATTGTAGTAATGCTATGCGACTGACTAATTATCTCTCGCACAGTTGGCATTTTTCACACACACCGAAGTATATATCAGAAAAAAATTAAGATATTTTTTGTCGTAGGTGGTGAAGATGAAGAGTCCATGTTCAGTCTGTCAGTGGAGCCGAGTGACGCGGTGGCGGCGGAGGGGACGCGCGTGGTGCTCGCATGTGGGACGGTGGCGCGCGCGCGGCTCGTGTGGAGGTACGGTGCCCGAGCACCGCCTTCGCGAGACCATACACTTCCACAGCCAGATGCGAACCGGTACGTACCAACTTATAGCAAGCTTTTGTACCTTTGCTATACTAATGCTCTAGAGAATTGTTTGGTATAATTCCCGGTTAGAAATACCACTTTCACAGATAGTGAGTTGGAGTTTAAAGTTCCATACGTGCCACTCTCATGTATGTGAGTACTCTAACCGTACGATATCGTGTTACTTATGACTGTATTTCCTAGAAGAAAACGGTTTAGAAACAAATTTTCCTAGGAAACCCTTTAAGAAAATATGAAACTCATGCCTTGAAGCTCTAAGGTGTGGTTTCTGACATCCGCATGAGTACAATACCGGAAAGATCACTGATGCAACACGTTGCTATATCAAGTAAACCATGAAACAAAATTCTGGAGAATGTTAACACATTCAAGTCGCCTATAGCCAGCCAGGCGTAATGCAAAACTGGGATTAAGGTTTTGCGTAAATAAGCTTAGAGCTATAATTTTTTCTATTGATTTTTCATAAAACAGTCATCACACACACATCGTGATGCTCCCCAAAACTCATTATTAGCAGACGTTTGTGATTAGTCTGATAATTGTTTTTGATGTTGTAGGAAGCAGCTAGCGAACGGGTCCCTCGTGATCGAGAGCATGTCGGCGGCGCTGGCCGGCCACTACCAATGCGTCGCCACCGTCGAGGGCATCGGCACTGTCGTGTCGCGGGTCGCCACAGTATTCCTAGCTGGTGAGATTACCACAAACAAACATGTCGAAATAATTAAATTTTGGAAAAGACAGTTTTCTGACATCTTGGATATGACAGTGACCTAAAATCTTCTAGATTTTTTTTATTCGTAAGTTATTGTTCTTAGCTTGAGATAACGCCGGTTCAACGACTACAGACAGTACTGCGTAGTGCCGTGCAGAGGGCTTAACAAAATAATGTCGGTTTTCAGAGGTGCCTAGTTTGGGCGAAGCACCCCGCGTGGTGATGGGTATGGCGGGTTCAGTGGCGCTGCTGCCGTGCCCCGCGCGGGGGCCCCCGCGGTTGGCGGTCCGGGTACTGCCACCGCCGGGGGCCCCCGCACCGCCGGAGCGGTGGGTCTATGGGGCCGCCAAGCTGCATCAACCACCCCCGGTTTTGAAACTCAATGTAAGTTTTTTTAGTATTCACGTTTCGATGTTCACATGGTACAATAAGTATATTTTACGCTTGCAACATAAATGCGTCTGATTTTACTTTTGTCTTTTACTTCTGATTTTGAGATCCACCAAAACGAATGTGGAGGAAGCCAGGTAGGTCTGAAAGGATCGTGACGTTTGGCACTCAATACTATCTGCCTTCCGCTTAAGGGACTTGACGTTAAGATAGGTATGTATGAAATATATCACATCACAAATTTAGGGGGAGGACGATTTACATTATAGTACACGCCATATATTGTCGGTTGGTACGTGTTACAGGTCACTTGGTTAAAGAATAGTCGACCAGTTCGGATGGAGACGGCTCGCGTGTCGCTGTCGCCGTCGGGGGCGCTCGAGCTGGATCCGCTGCAGCCCCACGACGCGGCGCGGTATCGCTGTGCTGTGGCGCTTGTGGACAAACCCGAAACCACAGTGTATGTATATCATCGTGAGGGGGCTCACTAATAAAACTTACGCGCCCGTTGATCTGGTGTGTAACTTCATGTTTTGTTAGCAAAAGTGAAGTTACACACCCGATCCACGGGCGCGTAAGTTTTATTAATAAGGGGATTATGTTCACACCTAAACACTCGTTTAAGGCGCTAGAGCTAGGCTCATTCCCGATACCGCTGCATTGTGGCAATTAAATAAATCAATTGTTTCAATCAATCAGTTGTGCAATTAAATCGACATACGTTGAAAACTAATCTCTAATAAAAAGTTTCACCCGATTATAAAAACAAGTTGGCAGTTGGTGCGTTGTCAAATAGACGCTGGCATATCAAGCTTTTTGCGTAAATTAGTTTACTTATCAGGTAACACCACAGTGACAGTGACAAGCGCTGACGATAGCGGCAGGAATTTAAAAAAACACCGGGCGGGGTTGTCGCTAATATCTGTTACCTTTATTTTGTAAAAAATGTTTAATATTAGATACCCGTTTATTAAGTCATCTGTGTTACTTACTCACCTTTTCGTAATGGGAAAAATGGTTAGAACGATATCCAGGAACATATTTTTTTAATACGCCAAAAATCTTAAACCGCAACTATTGTATATGAACTTTAAGAACTTTATATTATGTTCCTTGCTGCTACGGAACACTTAATTGACACTTAATTGACGAGTCCGACTGGCACTTGCCTGTTTTTTTTTTGCGATAGAAGATAAATAAGTTAAAGATAAAACGTGATATGACGTTACAGGCTGGGGACAGAAATAGAGTTACGCGTTAACACAGAACTGGCGAATCTAGAAGCAGCGCCGCGGTTCATCATTACGCCGCAACCTGTCACCGTTATGGAGGGTAAGCTTACATGAAACACTATATATTTTATAGACAGTCAAACAAACAGACGGATTTTCTAGCGGAAGATCACCTAACATGTTAAGTCTAAATGTTAGACTCTACGTTGTAATCTGACGGATGGTGAAATTATACATCAGTCTAAATTAAATAAATAAGTATCAGATGTAAAAAAATTCAATAAAATAAATAAATATCCCCGGAAAAAATACACAAATGACCTACCTATATCCTAAAATCAGCCATCAGACATCAGTACTGCTACATAGGTAGAAATACTTATATAGATACAAGTATAAATTTATGGCCTCTGTGATGTAGCTGTCTGTGGTAGGACTTGATTACCTGAGGTGCCGGGTTCCATCCTCGGGTTGTCTACAAAAGAAAATGCGTAGAAAAGACTTCGGGGATTAAGGCGTGAAGATACAGTATAAATTTAATAAATACCTGAGTATGGTCAGGTCATACTGATACCGATGCTCATCACACAAATGCCTAACCCCTCGGTGGCCGAACCCCCAAACCCAATCATTAGGTATTAGGTAACCCCTTAGCCAACGAGATAGTTAATTTATTTCTCAAATTATAAGAACAACTAGAATGCAAGCTATTTGCCCGCGACTTCGTCAGCGTAGAATAGTTACGGTTTCAAATTTTGATTTCCTGTTATCCTTGGGGGTTGATTAAAAAAAAATAAACTAAGGTTGGATCCAGATCTTTAGCTTTGTGCATATCCAATTTCATCAAAAACAACGGTTTAACCCTGAAAGTGCAACAGAGATACAGCCAGATAGGCCTGTCTATCTTTTCGCATTTATAATGTTAGCATGGATGTTCGTATGAATTTTGCTAACTGTGCTTAACACCAACTATAAAACATTATATGAAATCGCAATTAGTCTCACCTGTTGTATATGTTCAATAATACATTTAAGTAATTAAAAAAAAATCATTACAGACAAAATAATTGGTATACATTATTGGGACGCTGTAGAACCCAAATTCATAAACGCACGGTACCAGTCTGTTTGGCTTCCCCTTTTTAAGTTATTACTTATGTCGGGAACACCCCTCTTTTGCCGTCGGGGGCTAAAAATGTAATAACTAAACTCCACATGTGCTTACAATTTTAATGTAGATTGAATAAAT
>NJDC01002827.1:114377-125355 GCA_002245475.1 Calephelis virginiensis | reverse complement strand
TGCCGCGACCTATATGCGACATTATCATCTCTGTACGAAACAAAAGTTGTCACTAAAAATTAAAAAGGAAAGAACATTTCAGTTTTATCTACTGTAGTCTTTGGTTTTATCAAATGTCATTTAAACAGATGTCAATTGTCAAATAATGTCAAAATCACATTGTGGAAATCTGTGGTGGAAATGTGAATTTTGGTATTGTGTTGTTTACTGTTTCAATTTTCAACACGTGTGTTATTTATACTTTAATAATATATTTTTCTAAGCAATAAAATGCCACCATACAAAAAGGGACTATTGAAAAGAAGACTTAAATCTGACAGTCCAGAAGATAAAAGTACTAACAGTGTAAGAATTATTTAATTTTATTTTTTAATTTTTATTTTTTACTTATGTACGTGTGTGATTACTGAAGAAAACGTTAAACAGTCATTTTCAGACGAAGAAGACCTTTTGAAAGGGGAGGTCGATGCGGGGGATGATACTGACTCCGAGCAGGAAGCAGATGTGTCCGAGTCCGATGTTGAAAATGATGTTAGTATCAGCCAGATTATACTATATCCTTAAACCAGAATTAAAATGTAACCAGAATCTCGCTTCCATTACAGTCTAGCAGAATCAGGTTTTAGATAATTTTAACATTTTAAAAATGGTTAAGTTTTGTGTACTATTATTCTATTGAATCTAAAAGCGTATATTATAAATTAGTATCTTTTAAATTTATAGTACATGTAAACATGTGTACATCTGTGTTACTTAATCATAAATACCTCTGGACAATTTACACAAATCAAACGTAACCCCAAACAAAGTACTTCAGAAAATTAAATGCTCCTGTTTGGGGTTGTTAGTCAATGACACTAAATCACACATTAAAATAATTCTATAGATACCACAATAAATTTAATAAACAGACCCGGACCAAAAACTGCGGACATCTAGATGCTTATCACTTAAATGCCAGCCCTTGTTGGGATTTAAACCCGAGCCTCACTGTTTGTGGTGTTAGGTGTGTATGTTAGCCGCTCAACGAACAAGGCTGTTAAATTACTTTAATATCAATTGCTTAACAAGTTCTCTTTCATACTTTGTATCTGTAATCTACTAATACTATCCTCACAATACTGAGGAGCAAAATTAAACTCAATCTCAAGTAATTTAATTTTTATATTGGTAATGAAGAGTTTTCTTGCGGGTAAATTGAATTGTGAAATTAAATAAAATCAGAATGAACTGTTTGACATTGATTTTATCGATTGCCTGACAATCAGGCAATCAATAATTTGCAGTTTTCAAGCAAACTGTTCTAATTACAAGAAATGTATTGAGTATATTTTGAATCTATCAATGTTTTCTCGAAACAGTATTCATAGTTTCTTATAAGAGATAATTTGACATATTTGAGATTGTTTAGTGAACAATTTATTATTAAATATGCACTGGAGCATGTGTTTTGTCTTGTAAATATATAAAATAATATATCTGTTACACTTTCAGGAAGTCATATTTCACAGTGATGAAGATTCTGTTATTGAGAACAGTGAAAATGAAGCCTCAGAAGATGAGTCATCTGTAAGTATTTATTGTGATATTAATTAATATTCTTAGAACAGAATATACATGTATGCATAATATCCAGCCATTCAACTGATAGATTAAGTAGTAGCCATCTTTGGAAAAATGTAAGTTTATATTTTTAGTTCCTCCTGTCCTCTCTACATTCTTTTCTAGGGTTTGCAACCTTTTGACTTTCCTATCCTTTTTAATAACTTCTTTGATTTTTTTGCTTAAGTCAGTTACTTTTTGGATGTTTTCTCTAGCTATAAAAGAACTCTAAGAATCAAGCCAATAGATCCCCAAGACACCACTACACATGTAAGTCAAGAAACCCTCAAAATCTGCTCTTACTGACTCCAGAACCTGACATATTACCCAGTGAAACTAGGAGTGCCATACTGAGCCAAAAGTTAGACAAAGCACCAGGTCCTGATAAAATAACAAATAAGCTACTGAGAGGAACGGTAGAGGAACTGGTCCCCATTTTAACTCAAATTTAAAATGGTATCCGGAGATCGGGACAGGTTCCAGAACAATGGGAGACATCCCACATCATTCTCATACATAAGAATGGACAAAAAGATGACATAGGGAAACTATACCAATAAGTCTGATGTCTAACATGTATAAAATTTTCTCCAATTATTTTCTGTGGTCTAGCGGTTCAGGTGTAGAACTTGACTACCTGAGGTCCCAAGTTCGAATCCCGGGTCAAGCAACAAAAAGAAAAAAATGTTTTTCCCAATTTCTAATAAAAAAAATGTTGCTTAGGATTGGATATGTGCTCGGTTGGCGATAGGCTTCAGCTATCACGTTGTCGGACTTAGTGTCTTCGGCTAGTCGTGGGTGCACTGGTTGTGCCTCTGCCTGTTTCTTCAGGGATGTGGGTGTGAAGATACTCCAAAATTATTTTGAACCGAACGAGCAATGAAAACCAACCGAAAGAACAAGCTGCCTTTAGGAAAAACTTCTCGATGATAGATCACATTCAAACAGTCAAGCCAATTATGGAAAAATAAAAGGAGTACAACAAACCGCTATATAAGGCTTTTATCGATTACTTTAACCATTTGACAGCATTAACCACACAGTCATATGGGAAAGCTTACGAAACCAGGGAATCACGATAGTATGTACACTATTAAAAACATTTATTCTAACAGTAAGGCACAAGTACAATTGGAAACCTTGGGTGAGACATGCCAAGTAAAAAGAGGCGTCAGACAGGGCGACCCGATGTCTCCAAAGCTGTTCTCGGCGGTGCTGGAAAACATATTTCGAAAGCTAATCTGGGACCAACATATATTAAATATTGATGGACAAAAATTAAACCATCTCAGATTCGTTGAGGATATTGTTTTTTTTTAAAAAACAACTAGGGTTTCTAGAAAAAATTATATAAGATCTAAATAAAGAGAACGAGAAAGTGGGCTTATCTATGTATATATCAACTAAACAAAGCTTTTAACAAATTCAAACAAATATGAAATAAAAATTAACAACCATCAGGGGCGGATTTGATACGTTGGCCGCCCTAGGCCTACGAAAGATTGCCCCTGCCCCCTTATGTGCTGTAAAGCATGCAAAATTAAATCAACTATAGAAATTTAATAAAAATGAAAAAAAAATAACGATAATCAGTAAATGATTTAATTATCTCAACCAGTTTTTCAGATACTGATTCTTAGCATTTCTATTTGTGAGAAGCAATGCATCGTTATTTACAAATTGTCTTTTGCCTAGCTTTCTGAGCAGCGAATTTGTTGATCAAATCATCACAATCTAAAGACCGTAGCAACTGTGATTCGATGCAGAGGATAGCCAGAGCGTTCATTCTGTCCTCGTTCATTTTCGTAAATAATTTTTCGCCCGCCGCAAACACGAGAAGCTGCGTTCACCGGAACAGTTCGTAATCGGGATACAAACACACATGCGTAGAGCTATATCAACGTTAGGATAAATGGTGTAGAGATCATGAAGCTATTTTAATAATGCGCCGATGTCATCAGCGTGTCTGTTTTGCTTTGGCTCGAAAAGCACTGGCAGCGAAAATGTTGACACTCTTCAACGAAACCTTCTTCAAGCTCAGAAGAGTAAATATTTTTTAACTCTGTTGCTTTCTCTTCTACTTCAGCTGGACTCAGGACGGTCAGATGCCGCCCGGTATACTACTCGGCCTATAGGGAAATCCGCCCCTGACAACCAACCTGTGGAATATGATGAATATATCTATTTAGGACAAACCATCTCACATACAGACACAAGTGCAAAAGAAATAATAAAACGAATAACTAAAGGGTGGAAAAGATATTGGTCACTGAAAGAGATTATGAAATCCACAAATCTTAGTATTGGTATCAAAAGGAAGGTCTTATATAATACCTGCATTCTCCCATGTTATTACATATGGGTATGAAACCTGGGCTCTTACGAAACATCACAGAAACATGCTGGAACACTGCCAAAGAGCTATAGAACAAAGTATGATAGGTATTAAGAAACAAAATAAGATATAAATATAAGTTTATATTTACACAATGACGGCTTTGTTACCAAAGCTGGGCACTGTAAATCAAATAATTACCTTCGTTAATCGCTAATCCGTTAATAAAAAGTAAACTTTGTTATGCATTAAAATTTTACAAAGATTCCAAATATTTAAAGAAAGTTAACTTTAATCGTTAATCCGTTAATACATGATAAATATTGCATTTTTTATCATGTTGTCATCATAATGATATACTCATACTCATCACTCCACCGCACTTGTCGGTCGGCCCAAACTTGTGTATTGGTCTAGGTCAGCCTTTCCCAAAGTGGGCGATAACGCCCCCTTGTGGGCGCTGGAAGCCTAGAGGGGGGCGGTATAAATCTTGAAAAAAATGTTTTTTTTTAAACTAGGCGCAACAAATATGTTATTGAGGTTATTGACAAGAAAAAAACGAAGGGGGGGGCGCTACAAAACAACTGATTTTCAAAGTGGGCGTTACATGAAATGAGTTTGGGAACCTCTGGTCTAGGTGCTTGGTAAATAGTAGGTATTGGATTAACGATTAACGGACTTAGGGTAATTTAACGGAAGCTAAGGAGACCGTTAATATATTTTAAAGTTAACTTAAAACTTATTCCTTGCATCAAAATGTTTACTTCGTTAATTATCTATTAAAGGATTAACAAGTTAATGCCCAGCTTTTGACTGTAACAATTACATCATGCAAATGATGCTTAAAGTAAAAATAAATAATTTCATCTAAGAAGTTTTTATATAAATACAATTTACAAAGGAGCCTCACTACTGCATTTTTTTTAATAACTTAAAAAAAATGTAGTAGTGAGGTGCCATAATAACAATTTTAATACCACACAACTTTCAGGATATAACTGACTCAGAGGCTGATGATGAGTCAAATACAGAAGATGAACATTCTAATAAAACTAAGAAAGAAGTGAAGGATAGCGACAGTGGGGCTGAGACTGGCACAGCGCCATCTCCGCCACCTTCATCTGAAGAGACAACCGACATTAAGCGTGGCGCTAATAAAAAACAGAAAAGTAAAAAGAAATCTACTCAAAAGAAAGAAGGCAAAGATGATAAAATAAGTGAATTTTCAAACCAAATAGAAAAACATAGAGTTTTAGCTCCAGTTCAACAAAAAGGTACAATTGTTGTTAATCAGTTTCCTTTAATAACATACATGATAATTATCTGGTAGGTTATAGATGTAATGTAGTACTTGTCTCGTTGGTCGAGTGACAAACGTACACGCCTAGCTACACCGACCAACCGTGAGGCTTGGGTTTGATTCCCGACGGAGCCAGGCACTTGTATGATAAACATTCAGATGTATACATTTCCGGATCTGGGTGTTTGTAAAATGTATTCTTGTATCTATTTAAGTATTTCGATGTATTAGTATTGTTGACTAACACCCATAACAGAAGCACATAATTTGCTTACTTCGGGTTAGATTGAATTTGTGAAACTCGTCCAGAAATATTTATATTTATTTATTTATTCTCAACCAATTAAGAATCAAGTCCTTAATGAAGTCACCATTAATATGGTTATAGTTTTTACAAAAATGTTTTATTTGTAGATGAGTATGAGTCTGGAGATACGTCGGATGAAGAAGACCGCAGAAACACAGTGGGAGACATACCAATGTGGTGGTATAATGAGTACCCACATATTGGTTACGACTTGGACGGACGACAGATTATCAAACCGCCACAAAGGGACCATATTGATGAATTCCTGAAGTAATTTTTTTTGCATATTCACAGACCAGTTGTTTCTCACACTTATGTTTTGTAGTAGAGAGTGATCCTAATCATAGAATATACGTGTCAATTTTGTCGTGGTTGGTTCAAAAGTCGACAGTTCAGCAAATATACACCAGTCCAAACATTTTTTATCAACACTATTTTTCTCAGCAGCCAAATTTTCATTTAACTTATGTATGTTTAGCATTTTTGTTGAATATCTAGGGTAACTGCAGTTAAACTTAAATGGGCCTCAAAAATAGGTTTTTTCTAAGTATTCTCGGGGAAATGTGCGAGGAAGTGAGGGAGCGTACCGTGCTCGCGCTCATACTCATTCAAAATCGTGCTTCGTTTTTTTTTGGTTAGGAACAGTAAAACTTTTGTTTGAGTTTTAAATGTTGTTATACTATGTGTATGTATTATTAAAATAAATTTTGATATTTCGATAAACACACAACCTTTGAAATATATAAGTAGGATTGCATGATTTTCTTACTTTTTTGCAAACATAGTCATTGTCTTGTCTGTGACACAATGTAACTGTTGTAAAAGGAAATATAATATACTAAACTGTAACAACAAACATACAAAAAAAGAACTGAGACCGAAAGTCACCATTCTATTGTAGCACTCGATGATACCTGCGCCAGACGACAGAATGAAGTCCACGCGAGGCGCATTGAAGATTTGCGCGAACTGTGCAAAGTTATGGTTTCAATATATGCTACATGTAAGATGTTTTCGAAATAGAAAAATAATTTGGCTGAAACTATAACCGAAAAAATAATTTTAAAACACTTTTGTGCACTTGAGATTTAATGTTGTATCCTTGTTTTATGGCAGGAAATGTGAAGATCCAGAGTTTTGGCGCACGGTTAAGGATCCCGCCACAGGCCAAGATGTGGTGCTGTCCAAGGAAGACCTTCAGTTGATTGAGAGGCTAAAAGCGGGAAAAGTGCCTACACAGCAGTCTGACGAATATGAGGTTAGTTGTTAATGGAAATCTGATTACATTCTGCCCGCGCGTTACCACTTGGAGGTTAAAAATGAAAAATAATTTACGCAACAGTCTTAAGATCCCAGTTTTAGTTTATAAACTCTTCTTTAAGATCTATCACCAACTATCTACTAAAAAAAATCTATAGAAAGTAAAACAATCCAATAAAATTGTACCATAATATTGTGTTATGTATAATTTATTTGACATACTTGCGTATTAACGGATGTAGAGTAAATTAAGTATGTAAAGTATTTTCGTGAATGTCTATCTTTAAATTTCTGACTTAAAATCTGTATCTAAAGGTACATTCCATTTTCAACCTCTACCGCTCTGCTATGATTTCAATATGGAGGATGCTAATAAATCAGATACTTTTGAAAGACTTAGTTTTCCGAAACCTAGTAGTCATATTATTTAAAAGTTTTATTTAGAGGTTTTTCAATTAACAAACAATTGCAAATTATAGCCTAAAGATGTTTAATATATAATAATGCCACATTACCTTCAACTTCTGTATGAAACAGAGAAAGTCTTTATTTGTATCTTTATTTGTATTTATTGTAGTCTCGTCAACGCTTTGCCTTTTGTGTCCCGGTTGATAGAGTAAGGTAATTTTTCATTTACTCAAAAAAAGGAGGAGGTATTCAACTCGACTGTTTTTTTTATGTTTATTACGCAATTACACCGACAGTAGCCAACCGATTTGGATGGTACTTTTTTTAGAAAGATAGGTGGTCCCATATAACTTTAATCTGATTTGTAGTATTTCTCCCTCTCCCTTTAGCCGTGGGTGGAATGGTTCAGCCGAGAGGTGTTGGCAACGCCAGTGCGAGCCTTCCCAGAGCACAAGCGGTCCTTCCTCCCGTCCCGCTCCGAGCAGAAGCAGATCTCGCGCATCGTGCACGCACTCAAGATGGGCTGGACCAAGACGCGCCGCGAGCTCGCCGCCGAGCGACGGAAAAAGAAGGTAGTTTCGCATATTTTTTTTTCATTTTACGTATTGTTATACATTCGTCTTCTTTACTTCATGTCTTTGTTTTGGAGTGAAACCTCCAGTAGAAATATAGGTTCATGGTGTGATCATTACCTTTGTACCGCGGCCAAGATACGTCAGCGACGCGACGGGGACGACTAACGAGTGTTACCCGTGGTTTCGCTCGGTCAGTCTGTTGTCATCGCTCACAGTCTATTAGGAAAAGAGAAACTGCAGGGAGGGAGAAAGATAGCTATATTCCGCTATTATTTAACACGCAATTTTTTGTTTGTACTTGCGGTAAACTACTAGCGATGATGGGTAACGGGTAACAGTCGACACTTCTCCCCGTCTCGCCGCGCGCAGATCTTGAGCGCGGTACAGATGTAATCGTTAAGTTATATGAGCTAGCATCGGAAATAACGTTAAAATATATTATATCTAACCTAGGAACGTGCAAGCGCCATTACAGTAGTTAGCATTTAAAATATATAAATCTTAAGTTTTAAACTTAAAAGCTATAAATGACACGCTTTTGTATCTAGCAGAACTAAATTAAAAAATAGAACATTTTTGCAAGTTTGAATTGATTTAAAACTTTAGTTACAGATATTAGGAACAATGAATTTATAAAATGTCATACCAAGCTTTTTTCACGTTTTTGCTATACGTTTTTTGTCTTAGTAAGTGTTCTTTTAAATAAACTTATAGACTTCTTACTTTTTTGTCATCTATATATAGAATCGTGTTTTGTCGTTTTTTGAACTATTGTTTATTTAATACTTAATTTATTACTTTATAATGTTGTTAGTATAATGTTGTTTAAAATTTAGGTGATTTAACACCTAAATTTGTTATGCAAATGTTAACAAAGGATTTTTCAGATTGTTTGTAATTTGTACTGGGAATTACTGAAGTTTTCTTTTGAAGTCCATTTTTGTAGAACAGAATTGTTTAGAAATATTTAAAGCAAGAGTAAATAGATTTTATCTGTTTTTACTTTTGACCCTATGTCGATGGTCTACAATAAGTCATCTAATGAAGTTTACTGGCAATATTGTTATTGTTTGTGTATGTAAATATACATATAATCTAATATATACTACATTACCAGGAGCGTCAGTTGTACGACCTGTGGGGCTCCGGAGCGGCCGAGGCTGCGGAACGTCGCGGGCCCCGTGCCATAGCGGCTCCGCGCAGGCCTCCGCCCTCGCACGCTGAGAGCTACAATCCTCCACCAGAGTATCTGCTCGACCACAAAGAGGTAGTTACACACGGTGAGAGGAGAGGAGGAGATTCCCGATCTTGAAAACATTTAGCAATAATATTGTGCAGAGGAAAAGACAGTCTTAGGCTAATCTTTAGCATATATCTTTGTTAATACAATCCATTGTGTGTGTGTGTGTGTGTGTGTGCGCGCATAAATTACAAATAATTTGCTGGGTATCTTAGATTACATACAATTTGCCCGGGTAGGTATCCACTGACTTATATATTCCCGCTGCCATAATGACAGACTCGTGTTCCGGTCTGGAGGGTAGGGTAGGCGGAAAACTTGCACAATAAGCTTAACATCCCGGCTACAGGACAGCGCCACGCTTTTATCATCTATGGTGAGCATAGGCCGTGTCTCTTTCCTTTCTTCTTTCTTTCTTTAGGTTTTGGCCTTCACGTTAGTATTTAGCCATTAGTCAAGTAGTAATTTGCATCAAATTTTATATCAATTTCAACTAATTTTAATTAGTCATCAGTCATAAGTCGTCAGTAAGTCATGTCAGGCTCTTGGGTAAAACGGTGGCCTTTTTACACAAGCTCATGTAATGAGTTTTGGCGGCAACGAGGAAATATACGATACGCTAATTTCTTCAAGGATTTTTTTATTTGTGCACTTTCACTGAACAAAATTGTACAAAATGCCACCAAAAAAGACTAATTTCACTCAATATTAACACGAAATTCAATAATTATGAAAAAACTTTGACCATCTTTTCTCTCGATGGCGCCAAAACTCTCCTGTGTCTCTTACATTTTATTTTATTATTGCATCACATATATGTAGAGGATTCGATCCGCGATCCCGGGCTTCGGGATCCCGGCCATATTTTAGTTCCGAAATATTCGGGATTAAGTTTCATAAATCCCGGGATTTTAGAGATTAAGTTTCAAAAATCCCGAGGCTTCTGGGATTTCAAGATTTTTAAAAATGTGAATATGAATGTACCTGAAACGAAACGTCCTTACTTTCATTTGACGTTTTGACGGCCATCTTGTATACACTGCTGATGTCATTTGTATTTGCTGACAACCGGTACCACAGTATTACGTATAAAAACCGCTTTACGTCGTGTAAGTATTGATATTTTTTGTTAATTGGTGATAGTCAATGAATTTATTAAAAAATGTAATGTAATGTATCTAAGTGAATGTAGATGAAAAATAACGAACGTTATTTTCTGTAGCCTTAAGAGGTTATATTTATATCAAGGAATATAAATACTCTTTAGCAAGAAGTTTATATTGTGTTAATAATAAGTTAAATGTTCTTTTCATTTCACTTAAATTTTAAGAAGAAAACAATGTCGTTATGCAAAGAAAGTTTTTATATCAAACATATAAAAGAAAAAGATGTTACGTCAGTGTGGTCTCTTTAGCATATAGTCTTTTTTATAGTATTTCTAAACAAGTTTTAAGAAGTTGATTTTTTTGAGGTTATTGTAAAAAAAAAACTAGGTAATTCTGTTGTAAGTGTCAGTCCAGTCAGTTTATCAAATATATAATAAGTATAATTTTGTTTTATTTTTTTTAAAGATTTAACTAAATCTAAAAAAAATACTGATTTTGATATGTTTTAACTGTTTTTTTCTTACCGCTTTCTAGAAAGTACAATTCACCAATACAATCCCGGGAGTATCCCGGGATCCCGAGAGCTTTAGTTAATCCAAGAATCCCGGGATTAGATAAATCGACCGGGATCGAATCCTCTACATACATGTCAATAGTTTGTAAACTGTATTTACCATATCAGAGAAATACATTTGAAAACAGGTCGTATCTGTCACCTTTGGTTTATAAAAACGTGTACAACAAAGTTAAACAACTAAATAATGTTCGCAGATGAAGGAGTGGGAGAAGCTGTCGGAGACGCCATGGAAGCGCAAGTACACGTTCCTGCCGACGGCCCACCGCAG
>NJDC01002827.1:86941-97771 GCA_002245475.1 Calephelis virginiensis | reverse complement strand
TGATAGAGCTTTTACTGGGGTGTAGTATCCTGCTTCAAATTTCATGGTAAGATTATTTATGTTATATAATCTAAATTATTGTTATATTGCCCGTTGTAAATAACAGAATGTAGTGATAACACTTATTTGTAACTAATTGTTACCCATGGCTTCACCAGCATTTTATTTATTAGTAATAGGTAACATAAAATTTATTTCTGCCGCCATAACGTCATGACGTGTTCCGGTTCGGAGGGTAAGGTAGCCGGTACACTTACTTTTGCTCGAGGCCTACCATCCTGGCCTTAGGTTGGCAACGCACCATTACCACCTTTGGTGTCTCTAGACGCCGTGAATTTCTTTCCATCAGGAAATCCGTCTGCTTGTTTGCCTTCCAATATCATAAAAAAAAATAAAAAAAAGGTCAAAGGTAACATCAAATGTTACAAAAGTGATACTCCGACAATTCGAAGTCTTAATAAGCACCTTGTGAAATGTCGTCTACAGATACTATATGGTAACCATTTTCATGTAAACCTCAACACAATGATATCCAAATTAAAAAAAAATCTGTTTGTTTCACAGACTTTCCAACTATCATCACATCTACCAACAATAAATGTGAAAGTCTGTCTCTTACGATTTTGATGAAATGCAATCTAAGCTTCAAGGTAATTGGTAAATAGCTCGTTTGGACTAAATTAAAAATGAATTATAGAGTCCGTCTATAAATCACCACCCCAGTTACGTTAGTACTTATTTTAACAAAGCAGCGTTTTGATTTAAGGCCATAAATCATCTTATTTAAAAATTGTGATCATATTTGACAGATAAACTTTTACATTCATAAATTAGTCTGATTGGGATGTAAAACAAAATCCAAAGCTATCTAAAAAGTAATATCAATAAAAAAGGTTATGAAATGGACAACCCTTGTCTAGCCTACCATCTGAAAAAAGACAGAATTTGATAAGATTGTGTTTAAATCGCAAACATCTACACGTATGTAGGATTTAAGGTGATTGATTAGATTTGAACTGTATTTCTGAATGATCTAATAGTATGGATTTTTTTATCAGTTCAATACTTAAGAAGTTTATCCATTAAAAACAAACAAATCTTTCTTGCTCATAAAAGTAACTTTGTAGTATAAATAAATATTAGATGTGTAAAATTTTTACAGTTTTAATAAATAGGATTAAATAGCCTAGATGATAGGAATATTGCGTGTATGATTATGGGTGAGAAACACAAAGTGTTGTCGGCCAGAAGACTGCGCGGGGCGCAGTTCCGATTGATGTTTGGCATCTGGCGAGCGGCGGCCGGCGGCTGGCGCTATGTTTACGCCGCCCCTCGTTTCTCGCCGACTCACCGGCCTCACCGCCGAACCGCCGGCACAGAGCACGGGAACGGCCAAATAATCCACCATTCACATAGTTTCTTGGAAACGTGCCCAGATTTTATTGAAAACAAACACATTGTTAAAAAACTTAGCTTAGCAATATGTAACCATAGCAATCCAGTCATGGTTTACCCTTTTGGAATCTTATAATGATTAGTTATTGAAATCGATCTTTACCCAATTTTCTTTAAGATTGCAACTATCTACCTAATTTAGTTTACCTTTTGATGATTCTGACTAATTGTACATCAACGTTTTACTCGTTTTTACCACTGCTAGATATAGGCCCACGTTAACATCGCAATTTCTGGTAACCATTAATGTCTTGTAAACTTTGGATAATTGCCACGTTGACAGCCGTGAGACATATCACCTAAGTTCTTCGGCGATATCGTTCGGATTTGTTAGTCTACTAATATGAAGAAAATCTCTTTTAGACAGACGCGAAACACTAACCCCCCTTACTAATAAAATTTACGCGCCCGTTAATCTGGTGTGTAACTTACTTTTGCTAACAAAAATGAAGTTACACACCAGATCAACGTGCGCGTAAGTTTTATTAGTAAGGGAGTTAATGTCTATTGATAATATCACCGTGAATACTGTAGCCCCAAGCTCATATCAACGTCAATTTATTTCTTTGTCTTTGGACACGAGAGTAATTCAATATATCCGGTACGAAGAGCATTTCCTCCGTGTAATGACTAAATGATGTAATGTGACGGCCGCCGCGGCGGCTCGCCGCCCTCGCGTATGGACCTGGCTCGCCGGACAATTGGTCCTCCTCCACTCTCGGATAACAGCTGCCCAAACTGAGAGACAACCTTCAATAAGGTCAGCACTCACCAAACGGTACCGCTTAGCACCAACAATAAAGTTATTCTATAGGATGTTGATAAAAATCATAAAGGATATAAGGTTAAAATCTTATAAAAAACAATCATTCTCGCCTTGTTGGCTGAGGGGCCATACAAGTCTAACTCCACTGACCAACTGCGAGGCTTCGATTCTATTCTCGAAGAAGGCAGGTATTTGTGTGCTGAACATCGATCTATCTCTATGTTCGGATCGGATTTTTGTTCCGGTTTCTATAATTACATATTTATATATGTACATATAGCCTGTTTTTTAATCTCAGAGACTAAATTAAATTAACATTAACAGTTTTTTGCGATTCGTAAATAGTGTCGTGTAGTTATCGGAAATGTTAACAAAATATATAACCGATTTTTATGAGTTACATTAGAAAATCGGAACATGTGTATTTAAACCGAATTAATACATAGTTAAAATACTTCATAGTTGTAGGTTATATGTATAGGTCGCCGACACATCTAGTACTAAGTTATAACTATACAAGCATCTGTACATATTATTGTTCCTACTTACCACCATAATTACAAGTACATAATTTGCTTATTTTGGGGTTAGATAAATTTGTGTAATTTGTCCAGGCAATTTTTTATTAAATTTAAAAATTAACTGCTATTCAGAAATTTAACACGGAAAATAGGGATGTAACAGGACGCATTTGAACACTTCAATAGATTGAAAATCGAAAGGTTAACTTAATTTACAACTCGGTAAATTGTAAAAACTTACTTTTATTTCAACATAATCTCGCATAGTTACACTAAAAATTGAGTATTTTCCTAGATTACTATTCGATTCTATCAGTAAACCTAGTCTTGGTGGCAATTGAACTACCCCTGAAGTATGTACCTAATCTTAAATAAAAAACTAATATAAAAAAAACATTCCCGTTTTTGAGCTCAGGTAAAAGTGACTAGTAAATTTAGGGTTGTAGTAACAAACAAATTAAGGTTTTGGAAAAATCGGTATCATAGGACAGCACTATGAAAACAAAATGGGTATCATTCATAGATTTAGTATGTTACTAAATCTATGGTATCATTATTAGTAAATTTGACATTTACATCTGTCAATTCAGTCTCTGAGATTAAAAAACAGGCTATAGAGTTTTGGCGCCATCGAGAAAAAGATGGTCGAAGTTTTTCCATAATTATTGAATTTCGTGTTTATATTGAGTGAAATTGACGACTTATGACTGATGACTAATTATAATTTGTTAAAATTGATGTAAAATTTGAAGCAAATTTCTACTTGACTAATGGCAAAATACTAACGTGAAGGCCAATACTTAAAGAATAAAAAAGAAAGAAGAAACAGGCTATAAGTAATTCCGTGTATATGAATTTCCGCGGACCCGCGGCTTCTTTAAAATGTAGATTTATACGCAAACAGTAAGATCACATTTTACGTCGCGTTTTACACCCGTAGCGCCCGCGGTTGTTTGTGGTTCCCGCGGCACCGGTCGCCTGCTGATAGAATCGTACAAGTTTGCAAGAGATGATTTTAACCGCGACGACTATGTGACCGCACAAATTGGCGGTCTCGTTAGTTTTGAAATAAAACCGCAGTTTCACAACCGCGGCGGGTGCAGGTGGATGGACCGCTCCGTTAGTTCTTATCCTAAAACCCGTGACACAAGCATGTAATTTGTTTACATTGGGGCTAGATCATGACAACAACTGAGGAAGTCATTTTCATTTCTAATCAAATAATTGATATTCAGTTACGGCCAATATTAATAATCAATCCTAATTCAAAACTTGCTGTCCAAGATTGATATTTTGATCCATTTTTATGTTATCGCTTGCCAATAACATATCTGTGGACAGGATAAATATGGTAATTAGGTAAGGGATAGGCCGCCGGATACGCAGCTATCTAGATTGTTTGAAATCCATTAGATTGAGATACATTATTAACATTGGCCGTTAGACGTTACAGTTAGTAATGTAACATTTTTTTGTGACAAAATATCGAAAGTCCTCAAAGTGAACATCATTCAATATGTACATGTCATCTTTTGGTTATGAGCACTCTACAAATCGGAAAAACAATAGTGTTCACATGCTATTAGCATCTCGAGCACAATAAGACTGGAAATCAATACGGGCGTGTTTAAAATTTTTACCTTACCTATTTTTTGCTCTCACCATTTTAAATTTGTGTAAGTATCTTCACGCCCATATATCCAAAGCTTAGGCAGAGGCACAACCAGGGCACCCACGACTAGCCGAAGACACAAGTCCTACAAGCAAGTGGCATGCCTGTCGCCAACCGGGCACTTATCCAATTTCTTATATTTGATATGTAGACTGTAGAGGCTATATTTTTATAAGAAATTTGAAAATTCACCTTTTTTTTATTGTTGCCCGTCTTGGGGATTGAACCCGGGATCTCAAGAATTCAAGTCCGATGCCGGAACGCTAGATCACAGAGGCGATTACCATTTTTAAACCCCGTCCTCCGACAAAAATAGGAATGTTACAAGTTTGACGTGGTTGTGGGTGTGTGTTTGTCGTGGCGTCATAACTTTTGAACGGTTGGACCGATTTCGATGTGGAGTTTTTGGTTTGAAATCTGACGAGATGGTTCTTAGCGACATTGCGGATATTTTAGGTATTTAAATTTTATGGCCGTTTTCTGTAATTCACGAGGCGCAACCAGTAAAATATAACCATTTGTTTTTTGCATACTAGTAACGAGGCAACTAATTGCGACGAGCGACGGTAGTTAAATGTCTCACTGGCAGACCTCAAGCTTTCATCATCAAGCTTTAGTGACGGTAAACCTATGCTCGCCTTTTATGAGCTGCCTGGCAGGAAGGCAGATGGACTATTCTGCAAAGGAGCCCGGACCAACACGGGGATTTTTTTTATTCTTTCGTTAAATTCGTTATTGCCCGAGTAATCGCGTAACATACAAAAACACAAGCAGTCGAATTGAGATTTTTTTGGAGTCGGTCAAAGCACTTTGAAGTTGTAAATACCGCGAGGTTGGCAACACGTTAGTCATTCCAAAAGAAGGAGTCGGGTAAAAATAGTGGACATAGTAAAGTACCTTGGAGGACGCGCGTAGACTACACATATTTGATTATGGATCACACTAAGCTGACGGCTTAGCTAAGACTCTAGTTTGCTTCGTTAAACATTCCAAACTAACCCATTTTATATTTAGTTGTGCGGCAATCGAAGCGATTATATCGTTTATACAATAGAACTATCGGGAATATTCCACTATGACCGCTCCACTTCGGAATATCGTCTATTTAGTAATATCTGGAGTGGTGTCGGGTTTTCTACTGTCACAATACCACAGCTATTAGATATTATTTCACCTTCCGCGACATGATAAAATGTATTAACTCTGTGCGTCTATTTCACACTAGTCGCCTATATGTAAAAGAACAATCGATGTGGATTATGGAATCTTGATCACAGGTCTCTTAAAGAATATGATAGGAAAGACATCGTTTATTTCAAAAACGTACGTATAATTTTAAAATCCACCAAGTGTAGAGTTACTTTTGAATCTCGATTTCATGCAAATTGGAAATTAGAATCGAAAATGTCATTTTAGGTACTCTTGACCACAATACTAGCTAATTATTAACATTTAGTTTATTAATAAACATTTTTTTTATCGGGGTTGTTGGATTTTTTTGGAGCTAAATGTCGATCATTCGCTAGTGTTGTGTTTAGAGTACCTACTTATAAAAACATACCCGTTTCCAATTTCAAATTTTCATCAAACCGAAATTCCAGAGCAACCCTGTATGTGATTGTCAGAACCATTTGCAGAGAAGATCCGTAAAAGGAAATGCCAAGAACGTAGTCATGATGTTTTTATACACAGATACATAGTAGGTACATGCTTAGGTTTACCATAATAAAAAATTAAAAAAATAAATTTTCAATTTACAACGTATGTTGGTGGCAATGTTTTACTAGTTAAATAGCTACTGTCTATTTGCTTCTATAGATTTGAGAAACTTACCATTCAAAATGTATTAAATAATCCCAAATACGATCTAAGGATAATTTTGGGAATCTTAGGAGTTTCTATTGCGGCTTTCCGGTTCCATTATCAAATAACCTCCATTACATCCATGGAAAAACATTTTTTTAAATTTTTGGTTTTAAACAATCAAGGGCTAAACCGGTTTCGACGGGACTTGTTCGGGACGGATATTACGTTGAGTAAATTAGACTATTTATCAGGGTTGCTCTACGGTTACCGCAAGAAAAATACCATTCAAACGCAGGCTAGGTGAAAGAACCAGCTAGTACTTAATCAATTACGATTTGCAACGTAAAGACTAAAAAGCAGCTCATCGATCATTCAAGAGACGTGCGAATCTGCGACACGTCGCATTAACGTGTCCTCCTCGTGACTGGTGTGCCGACGGAAACACAAACACAAATCACAATCATTATAATGTCATATTGTATTATAATTGCACGAGGTGACAGACATTAGACAAAGGACAATATCCCTTGAGCTATTCCCTCGCTGGTCGCGGAGGCTTGTTTAGAATAAAGCCCAAATGCTTTTCTGCTCGTAAGAGGCGAATGTCAATTAAACAGAAACACAGTGACCATGTATAGATACCGCTAGGATTGGTACCACCACTTCGCCTATTCCACAGTGCTCGCCATCGTGTTTCCTAATCACATATGTAAGTAGCCGGTATAAACTAAATAACGGTAATTTCCAGCCTCAGGATAGTTATTACCACCATTACTGATCTATAGGCGATGGATATTTCTTACCATCTGATCCACCTGCTTGTTGTTCAAATATAATAAAATTAAGGTTAAATAAAGAGAATTCGGTAATATGGAAGAATAAGATAACTCTACTTGGATGATGATAAATATACATATAAGCAAAAAATATTTGTACGCCCGTATCTCCGAAGATATTGGCAAAGGCACAACCAGTGCACCCATGACTAGCCGAAAGCAACAACAATTACAATGTGATGGTGGCAAGCTTATCGCCAACTGGGCACATAGCCAATTTCGTGCAACATTTTTTTTATTACGAAAACACATTTGCTTTTTGTTACCCGACCCCGGGAGTGACAACAGGACCTTCAGAAAGTCAAGTCCAACAACGGACCTCTAGACCGCGAAGGCGATTTTATATACATACTAGCGGCCCGCCCTGGCTTCGCACAATTATGAAATATACATACAAAACTTTCTCTTCAATCACTTTATCTATTAAAAAATGCCATCAAAATCCGTTGGGTAGTTTTAAAGATATAAGCAGCAATGCATAGAACAGCAGTGATGCATAAAACATGCTTTAATAAGACATAAATTAAATCGTGCAAAACCTACCAGCGTTGCGGTATGTAACTAACCTTCTGAAATTTAATGGTGACCTTTTTATTTGCAACACATGTTGTAGTATTAAAAAAAACACTTGGAATAATGGAAACTTCCAGCAGCATTTCTGAGAACATTTGGTTTAATACGACGAATCTGGTCCCAAGTTTATTTTAATACAATAAAATAAACTTTTTTAATGTCACATACTTGGAGATATCTAAAAGCTTCCATAGAGCCATCCGGACGACTCTAAAAATATCCTTATCATTTAAATTAACACCAAATGACGAATTATCTAGCACATGTACTGAAAGAAAGTTTGAGAAATAATGGCAATGGATTTTTTTTTAAACTTACAATTTTCAAAACAGGTTTTTTTACAATAAACCTAAACTAATTAAAGCTAACGATTAGCATATTTTAAATTTATAAGTATTAATGTTTTATTGCAAATTTTCCATTTTTTTCATACATACGGAATACCTATAATTGAAACAGGCTTCTGATTTTATATTGTCTAGTATTAGATGCATTTTTTTATTTTTAAGAGCACAATTACACAGTATCTCGCTAAATCTTGTTCCATACTCTAGGGCTGCCTGGAAGAGTTCGTTGACTTGGCGATAAGGCCGCCTTTGTGTATCTCATAGTTTAAGTTTATTTGATGTATTTGTAATTTCTCTGTATTTAGTGCACAAAAGAGTTATTGTATTGTATACGTATATACGTACAAAGATAAAACTAATAGTGCCTATAGTCATGAATGAGCTGTAAGATTAATGTCGAGTGGTCTGGTAGGAAATCATCAGCCAGTGACCCGTAGCCCGGACACATTATGAGACTCAATTTGTAGCATGCCCATGTATTATTCCTGTTATTGGCATTTATACAGTTTACGTGTCTCCACTAATACCCTGTTCCTATAATCAACGAAACGTAATCCGTAACTTTAACCATTCGTAGGTTGCTCAACCGTAACGGAGCGTTACTCATATTTTCAAAAAAAAATCAGAGTTAACTGTCGAAAATGAGCAATTTTAATAATCGTACAAAATACTACCATCCGTTTTTAAAACGACTCGTTTCGTGAATGTAGGAAACGGGCGTAAATCGGTTAACATAGTGGTAATTAGTGTAAGGTCACCCATTAAAATGAAATAGACGGTCGGTAGCTTTATGAACAAGCATGCAATTTGTCGAACAAGCTCATCATAAAAGATTTACGAGTTGTAAATATACGGCGGCGGTTGACGGCGCGTTGTGACGCCGAAGTCCGGTGAAGTTGTAAAATCTGCGATGTTAGCAACATATTAGTAATAATCTTAAACTTGTTGCTCCTCCCGTTCAGTTTGTATGGGATAAATAAAAAAAATGTTTTTCCTAGTTCCCTCAACTCAGTACAGACTAAGGAGTTCGTCTCCTGATTCTAAGCTACCTCCCTATCAATTTTCAGCCGTTCTTAAGTATGTAGATATAAAAATTAAACCCTAAACCCCTTTTCGCGTGGTCATCGCACCACGCCGGAACCGATTTTGCTGATTCTTTTTTAGATGGTTGTTATGAAAAGAAAATCCGGGAAAATTGCAGGGAAAATGGAAAAAAAATGTTTTAATCCATACTCCTGTTAGTAACTGTTAATGTCAAGCGATACGAAGTTCGCTAGTTAAAAACATATAAGCACAAACAAAAAGTCAACTCCAACTAGGTATTTCATTAGTTAGGTACCACGTCGCGATTTGATGGTTCTTTTTTCGAATTTGATATTGATCGTGATATGGTCCCACATGAATGTTGTCAACTTCTGAGTTTTTGAGTTACGTAGTGTTAATAGCACATACATTTTTCGCTTATGTTGACGACCTCATCAAGGACAATAAGAGTAACTCAAAAACTACTTGTCGGATCATGATAAAACTAGTATTAGGCCATCTCGGAATCATGATGTATCTTTCTAGAAAAGAAACATCAAAATCGGTTGGCTATTGGCCGAGTAATCGCGTAACAAACATACAAAAAACATACAGTCGAGCAACTTCTCTTTCTTATGCCTCCCCTTGAAAACGATTTTATGGCGGCGACTGGACAAAGCGTCCGCTCAGTCCTCTCGTTACCTTAATCGTTACCATTGTAGCAAAGTCCGGTGAAGTTGTAAAAACCGCATGATTAGCAACCATTAGCCATTAAAAAAAAACATTGTATTGCTTCAGACTGAAAACCATAATAGACATTTCAGTATAATTACACTCATTATCCGAAGCCATGAAACTAGACTATTCATTTAAAACAAGGCCACTCGTTTATTTGGATGATTAATTTGGATTTGGAATTGATATTTTACGATGAGACGATCCTATTTAGATGCTAAAGTAACTAATAATCTAATAATAACCATGATGCCAGAGTTTTGCTTTTCTGATCCTGAGAGTAGGATAGCATGTAGTCTTGAAAAATAGGTTTGACGTCCTGGCCGTCTATGGTGTCTATAAGTAGGGTTGCCAACTCTCGAAAGAATCAACCCGGGAGAATTTTATCAAATTATTGACAGGGTTTGAGTTTCGAAATAAACTCATATAATTATAAATTATATAAACTTATATTGCTTTCGAGCAGTATCTGGTATTTGTTGGGAGCATAATAGTTAATACATATAACGTGAGCGAAACGAATGACACCTGAGGGAGGGAGTAGTGGAGCTGACAGAGCGAAGGTGGCAGTTTTGATGTTTTTTCATTTAGGAAAGTAGGTTTCATTTCAGAAAAAACGAAGATATTATTTCCGGGAACTCGGAATGTTAACTATTATTTTCGGAGTCTTCCGAGTAGTATGGGAGGATTGGGATTTGGGAACCCTGTCCATAAGCCACAGTTGTCTTTTATCATCAGGAAAGCCATTGTGCTTGTTCTCCTATCACAAAAAAAGTATCGATTCTTAGTAAGATAAGCTCTAACTATTCCTCGTGGTTGCATTTGGTCTTACACACCTAGTAACCTAAATATTTTGAGCGTGTGAAGTAAGTGCAAAAAGATGTTTAAATTCGACTGGCAGTTTCAGAGATCATTGCTTTTGAACAAATAGTTGAAGATTCGAACTTACGTCGAACTACAACCGAGCTGCTATAAGAATAAAATGTATTTTATACTAAATTTAGTATATTAGAAATCGTATTAAAATGGGTTGGTTACAAAAATCTTGGACACAATATTTTTATCTAAACAGATATGTCGATGCCAGTTACTTTCC
>NJDC01002827.1:75339-86702 GCA_002245475.1 Calephelis virginiensis | reverse complement strand
CCTAAATATTTTGAGCCTGTGAAGTAAGTGCAAAAAGATGTTTAAATTCGACTGGCAGTTTCAGAGATCATTGCTTTTGAACAAATAGTAGAAGATCCAAACTTACGTCGAACTACAACCGAGCTGCTATAAGAATAAAATATATTTTATACTAAATTTAGTATATTAGAAATCGTATTAAAATGGGTTGGTTACAAAAATCTAGGACACAATATTTTTATCTAAACAGATATGTCGATGCCAGTTACTTTCCCGGAATAGGATAATAAAAAAAATTAACATAACATCAGTTATATTGCAAATTACGTTGATATAGGGTTGCCTGCAAAAATAATGAAATAAACTAAAAATATTTTTTTAAAATAATTATTATTAAATATACACAATATTTATAATTATTTAAAAAAAAACATTAATTTATTTTCTGATATAACAAAATTTATTACAAAATAAGTGAAACCTGTTATCATCAGCTCGGTGTAGGTCGACCTAAGTTTGGATGTTAGACCAAAATATTTTTTCTATCTATTCTATTTTTATTATAATACGTATAAAAAACGTAAATATGTATATCATCAGAGACCTATGTTCGAATGTTTAATTAAGTCATATATAATTATTGTATTATTATATTAATTTGTTGATGGAGGAAAATGGAAATGTTGTGTATAGCGTCGAAACTTGGTCGCCAGACATCCTGATAATGCTCTTATCGTTTATTGGCTTTAGTGCAGGGCTTGAAATACCGGTATTTTTAGGAACCGGTATTAATGACCTTGAAGCAATACCGATACCAAGGCGTTACCTGTACTGTTTGTACCGGTACCAGACTTAATACCGGTACTATTGGTTTAAGGGTCCTGATACCGGTACTGTTTCTATATTACCGGTACTAGAAACATATTACTTATCATTTTTTCTTCAATCGAAGATATCTCTGTTCCTTTATGAGAGATTAAAATAACACCGATACCTAAAAAAAAAATTGGCAACGTCGCACCTGTATTTAACGGGTACCTTAGTTGGACACCGGTTAATATCGGTATTAGTAAAGGTAGTTGTTAGATACCGGTATACGAAGTACCGGTAGCCACTTTCGAACCGGTATGCAGGTGTCGAAATGGCAAGAACCGCTTAATACCGGCACAGAACCTGTACTTTTCGTACCGGTTCCAAGACTTGCTTTAGAGTGACTGTTTTCAATCAGCTTTCCAACAGAATGTTCTTAATTCTTCTGTGTTTATTGCATGAAACAGTTTTTTTTTAACAGATTTTAGCATTTTTTAAGCAATTCCAAAAAGAAGATTAATTTTGTATGTTTGTTACGCGATAACTCGGCCAATAACGAACCGATTTTCGTGGTTTTTTTTGGAATGGTAGGTTGATGATGAGGAATTCGAGGCTTGTACATTTTTTTATGATATTGGAAGGCAAACAAGCAGACGGATTTCCTGACGGAAAGAAATTCACGTCGCCTAGAGACACCAAAGGTGGTAATGGTGCGTTGCCAACCTGAGGCCAGGATGGTAGGCCTCGAGCAAAAGTAAGTTTACCGGCTACCTTACCCTCGAAACCGAAACACGTCATGACGTTATGGCGGCAGGAATAGGTAAGGCGGTGGTACCAATCCGGGTGAGTCGCTGCGAAACTCTACCACCTAGCCAGATGTCACGGTGTTAGTGACGGTAAGCCTGTACTCGCCTTTTACGAGCTGCCTGGCAGGAAGGCAGATGGTCTATTCTGCAAAGGAGCCCGGACCAACACGGGGAAAAAACATAAAAGTGTATGTATTAAGTGCCTCCAATTTTATAACCACTATTGGGATATTAATAAAATTAGTGTGTTTCCATTCCGACATTGTCATTGGTAATGAAATAATTAGAGTCGGTTATAAAGTTTTACTTAAATTATTATTTGAAATCGTTCATTTAGCTGTAGTTTCATTCAAATTATGATTTGGCTATTGATTTTAGCGTTATGTCACTCATTTTACACACATTGATAACATTCTAATAAGCAAAGGAAATTGAAATCAGTTTTTGGAATTTCACTGCGTTTATCTATCGCCTCTGTGGTCTTTCGGTCTGGCTATTTGACTTGAATTCAGGAGGTCTTGAATTCGGTAGCTATTTGACATGAATTCAGGAGGTCTTGAGTTCGATCCTTGGGAAGGTCAACAAAAAACAAAATGTGTTATTCAAATTTTCTAGTAAAAGCAACGTTTCCCGGGATTGGATATGTGCTTTATTACATTTTGGGACTTAGAGTCTCTTTGGCTAGTCGTGGTTGTCCTAAGCGCCTCTGCCTTTCTCTTAGGGAATAAGAGTGATAAGATACTTTTACTGCATTTAAATTATTGTAAAATTGAAGATGATGAGGGCGATTCTACTGGTTTAAGATTTACGCCACAAGCTACCATTATAGAGCAGTTACAAAGTATCTGAGCAAAATGATGTTTTATAACGCCTACAAGATGTAGTTTGAATAGAAAACAAAAGCATCGTATCAACTAGAGAGAACACAATGCCGTGAATTGTTGGAGCTTGTCCGAGCAGGGGCAGCTTCAACCCCACTGTCGAGAACTACTTTGACCCACTTAGGATGCACCTCCCTTTGCTGCAAACACATGTCAACCTCCACACTGATATGCTGTTCATTATAAATGAGAATCACCCGTCAACCTACACTTTGCACTTGATGTAGCTATTTGACAAGTGACATGTATTTACTCATATTAAACTCATAATATACCTATAGCCAACTCTACCCCACTCTGCATTGCACAGTTGTGGAGTAGGGTGGGGCTAAATGGCCTGCGGGTAAAAAGGATTTGAAGGACCACTCTAACTAAATTTAAATTTCCGTCATGTATATTTCATTATGTTTTTACATTGTAAATGTCGTTCGAAGTAAAGATATAGGACCCCTTGGACCTTCTAAAGCCATTAAATTAGCTGTGTAATATCGATTGTCTTAATTTAAGAGCAGTAAAACTACAAGAAATCGACTTCGATTTCAATAAGAAAATCACTTACCTATTTACACAAATATTAAGTATTTTTCTCGATTTCCGTGGGATTTTATCATTAAATCCAGACTTGGTGACAATGGGACCACTTTGGACGTAAAGAATTTTTGAAATCGGTTCAGAAATGCCGCAGTAATCGATTAACATATGTAAAAAGTTTGGATATAGTAGTCGAACATTTGACCTCCTCCTTTTTCGAAGTCGTTTAAAAAAGATACTTTGTTATAAAGTATAAGAAGGTAGGGGAAAACCACGCTAGGAATCTTTTCTCCTTGTTTGAAAAAAATATGACTCCTGAATTGGCCTTATATCAAAGTAAGCACTTGTTTGTAATATCGGTGTCAGCAGAGTAACATCCAGACGTGTAAAAAGTTCCCTTTTTGTGTCTAGACGGAGCGGAGATCCTGATTTAATCTTACAGTTCCGGATCGTTATGCAGTCCTTAAACTTAACCGTATATCGAAATAAATGTTCTAGTGACAAGATAGCGTGAGACTGGATATGTAAACCACAAGTATAATGTGGACATGTCGAGTGTAGCGGTGGTAGTGGTCCCGGTCCCGCATGTGTGTGGAGGCGATAATCTGTCGATGTGATTCAGAGGCGGCGGCTATATATAGCTCGGGCGCCGGCCTCGCCGCTCGCACGCCACTGACTAATCTACTGGAGCTACTACATGTATCACCGTTTCTTAGTAGCCCAGAGCCCTTCGCAACTACCGAGCTAAGTGCGACTTGGAGGGTTGTTAGCTGAGTGTTGTAAATTGCTCTAATTATACTTATGGCCCTAGTACACATTATTACAACGTTGGAACCCAATGCAGGCCTTGATACTGTGAGCCAACACCTTGGCCCAATGTGTACTATGGTCATTAGACATTTCTAAGTTCATATAATGAAATTCCATTAAGAGGAAAGTGTTAATTTTATTGGAACTTGTCAGTTAGGTGAGCATTTCGCATGTAAGTTATAACAAATTGCAGCGACGTTTGTTCGTTACAGAGTGACTTTTTCTTCTTATATGGTAAAACTTCATGTCCTCTTGTTGGAGTTCCGTGTTTTGGACTTTGGCTTATAGATCCGTCTTGTCTGTCTGGCCGTCCGTATGTCACAGCCACTTTTTTTCGAAACTTTAAGAACTATAACTGTTGAAACTTGGTATGTAGAGGTAAGGTTTTCACACAAAAATAGAAAAAAGTATCTAATAGTTTTTTGAAGTGAAAATTTCTTTAGCGGCTTTGCGCACTTTTTTAGGAATGGGTAAAAACTTCTGAACTCGCGCCAGGACTCGTGACCTGATCAAAAATTCGTAAGACGGCGCAGGGCGCTTGCGCGAATGTTCGTGTTGTCATATTTGTGTACGATAGCGCAATAAATGAATATTGTAATCCACCATATAAATTATAGTACTTTCATACTGATAATTAAAGCAATTGGTGCAAAATTATTCCCTAACCATTCCAAAACATCAAAAATGCAAAACGTTAATATTCAAGTTTTCACTTCAGCCGGCACTCCCGGAACCCGTCATATTTTTTTCATCAAATCCATAAGTGTTTCATCAAATCCAGGTGTGAAGGGTATCTATGGTTTGGTAGACAACTGAACAGTTTGCGCGACAGACACTTTCCAAAGTGGTAAAATCTGTAGCTTCTAAATTAAGAGAACGATAAAACTAAAAAAAATATGCAATGCTACCTACGTTACCATGTAAACTCTCACCGAAGATTGGTTTGAACGAGATCTTAGTTACAAAAACTTTATTATAATTGTTTAGTGGCGACCAGATGTAAGTATTTAAGTATTTGACTCGCTGTTAAAGAAAACAGATCTTAGTCTAAACAAATTTTTTTTTTGCACAAAAGCTTAAACACAAATATGTAAACTTAATATAAAATGCCTTGGTTGGTAGATAGGGTTAAACTTAATAGTTAAAATTATTTGTAATAAACATAAGCATAATGTTTGTAATAAACTAGAACACCAATAATTTTAGTAGGTAGTAATTATTAGTTTTTATTTCCGTTCTTCCTGGTTTATTCTCAATTACAAATAAAACAACTAGATACAAGTGCCATTACTAGTTGTTTGTGCATAATCCAAAGGTGACAGCCCTAGCATGATCGCCGAAAAAAATGAGGTACATACATGACCTCATGTATGTCAAACATGAGCTACAGATGTACCTGTCTTTAACAGCGATTGCCTGGTAACCTGGTTCCTAGTAGCTCTCTCTCCTCTTATCCTTCCCTCTTCATCTCCTCTTGTCTAAGATAGGCTACTGAAATTGGTCGCAAGAGATTGGTGCGTTCAAATTCTTCCACTACATGTTATCGGTACAGATTTTGACGATATTATAAACACTTTCACACGTTGACGATATTATAAACAAACACTTCAACATGAATAAATAAACAATTTTTAATCTTGTCTTAAGTTGTAAAATGTTTCTGAAATTGGCTGTTTGTATGACGAAATAGGGATTGCTGGTCTTCTAACATATTAATTGTGTAACTACATATAATGCGCTCATATTACTGCCAGTGGATTAGTTTGCTTGTTTTTAAGTTTTTCTAACGGCACAACTTGATGGTAACCGCAACCTATAGACAACACCACCACCTATAACATTGGTGCGTAGATCTCCTGTGACCGGAGTGTTAGACCGGCTACGCTGCCCTCTAGACAGGAACGTGACACCGTCATGGCGGCAGGAATAGGTAAGGCAATGGAACCCGGGCAAATTGCAGCATACCTAAACTTTTTTTTGTGATGACTCTTCAATTCGATGCTCGCTTTTTGCGAAATATCAGGCAGGGAGGCAGTAATATACCATATACATAGAACTGAAAATCCAGACGACCAAAATGAAAAAACTTTTTTTTTATGTATAAAGAAATAATTTTAACTCATTAAAATTGCAAAAATTAAATCCATTATAAGATAATGTTGTTAATTATTAAAAAGGGTTGAATTAATTCCCTTTAAAATGTATGAGATACCAGTTCTGGAACGTTACTTACAGTACAAAAAATAATCTTCAAAATCCATTGATAATAACTAGCGTAGTAATCGCGTAAGTACCAAACTTAAGAAAACGTACAGTCGAATTGACAACTTATTATATTTATAGTCTATTACATAAAATGATTAAAAAATAAAAGTTCTATACGCCTACGTATGTACTCAGGGCCGGATTTAGAGCTCTGAAAGCCTCGAGGCAGTAAAGGAGTGGATACACCCTGGCCCCAATTTTTTTTTCCAAAATAATAATAAAATTTCCAGCCGAGTTTTCTATTAATGTGTGTTCAATATGATAAAAACATGTTTGTACAAAGTACAGATACAGGTGGAACAGGAAAAAATATCAAAAGATCTTCTTATCTTCCATCTGGTTACTAGGCAAAATTTGAAATACCTTTTTACTAAGTCCCCACCGTTCTCACCGTTGACTTCCTCTAGGGACTCTTCCTCGTTTGTAGAGGCCCCATGTTACGGTTGCCCTGCCCTTAATTCGGCCCTGGTACTGGTATTGAATTGGTTGGTATAATTGGAGTGAGTGTGTTGTCGGGGACCGCGCCCGCCTGCTGTCTATCACCGGCATCAGCTGCGTGACCGTCGTGTGGGGCGCAGCTCTCTAGGGCCCACTGTAATAAGTTTCACTGTTTGTTATATTTACTGACATATATAGCTTTCTAGAATGTAATTATGTCGATCATCGGTAATGTTCGGGGTAATGTTCCTTTTTACTCTACGTGAATTGTAGTGAAGTTTGATTAATAGGTACGTCACATGTGAACTTTATCACTACATCGTATGTATCACTACATAGTTAACAATGGCGCTATCCGCTATCTGTCCATACGTATGCTTAGATATTTAAAACTACGCAACGAATTTTGATGCGGCTTTTCTTAAATAATATGTATCAGAGTGATTCAAGATAATATTTTATATAATACTAGCTGACCCGGTAGACGTTGTTCTGCTACATTTTAATGTGATTTTAGTAAAAAAAGGGGGTAAGTCACCCCTGTCACTTAGCGGTATGAAAAATAAATGTTGACCGATTCTCAGACCTATTCATTATGCTTACAAAATTTCTTGAGAATCGGTCAAGCCGTTTCGGAGGAGTACAGGAACGAACATTGTGACACGAGAATTTTATATATAAGATGTATAATAACATAGAAATTTGTCCACCCGTGCAAAGCTGTGACTGCTAGTTAATCATAATACTTGAATCTCATAAAGAACCAATGATATATAGATTATATGATAAAAAAAATGCTTCTTATCTTATTTTATATGTTATTTAAAATAAATTAGCAGCCTACTCCGATTTCGCACTTGTAATATATCTTCTACTTAATCTACGTAAAATGGTAATTGGCAATTACGTATCAAATTATTTGTTCGAAATGGACTCATAAACTGCTAAACTGGTTTTAATTAAATTTTCATAACGTGTGCATTTTTAATACAATTTGAAAGATAGTATATTTTATATTAATAATAACATTTAGTTGTAGTTCGTATCTTTCTTTACCTAACTCGAGATCTGCTAGACTGATTTCAATTATATTTGTCATTTTTATATTTACAGAGTTTTTACGTAAAAATCGCTGTCTCGGTGGATTCTTAAAAACTAATAAACAGCTCGAGTAATAAATAAAATACTTAGTCTAATCAGTATGTCTTTGAATCGATTTGTCAGTTTGGAGTTTGTTCAGATGCACATTAATGAGTAAATTAACATTATTATTTATGTATGTACATCGCCCTCACGAGCACTCGTGACTGCTTATAGCTAGGGTTGCCAACAATACTTATTATACTGTTTCTTTTTCTACGTTATAATGTTTACTGTCAAACAAAAAAATATATGTATAAAAATGCTGATTTCAGTATCAGTATGACAAACACTAAGTTCACAGTTCTTAATAATTGCCAAATTTTATTATATTCATCTTTTTCTGTTTTTTGCCTTTACAAAAAGAGTTTTGTAAAGTGCCAGGAAGACCGAAATATAGCTTTAGTACATTTTATAAGAAACGAAATGTTGTGTGTGAAGCAATAAAATGTCTTATACCGTTAAAAAATACTGTCTCTCTTTTATATGTTGTTATTTTCCCTCGCAGAAAAGTGGAAATATAGGTATTTAATATTTCTAAAAATCTAGCAACCCTACTCATGTGCGGGCTGCACATACCTATTACCTACATCATTAATAATTTAGTCATAGGTCGCCTATGATGATTTACATTTAAAATCGTGACACGCGGGAGTTTGATAAACAACTGCATTTACCTATTCATAACGCTTTATGTCTGTGCTGCGACCGTGTTCCGGCTTTTAAGATAAATTAATTATTAACCATTAGCAGTATTTAGTGAGGCTTACGATCGCAATTTGTGGTTGCCAGAATGCAGTGCTAAGTCGCCACATATGTTCAATTTAGAAAATTCGAAACGTAATTTCGCCCATACAAATCCACGCAAATTCCATTCGGACAAAATGTATTCTTTTATATCTATAAATGTATTCTTTTATACCTTAAACTTTTGAAACTTATTGAAGGTATGTGGCTGGCCTTATCATCTACCATCTCATGTATTTCTTACGTTCATAAACCCCCCGTCTGCTTTATTAGTTTTCAATACCATTCCTCATATGACACG
This sequence comes from Calephelis virginiensis, assembly GCA_002245475.1. Classification (NCBI taxonomy): domain Eukaryota; kingdom Metazoa; phylum Arthropoda; class Insecta; order Lepidoptera; family Riodinidae; genus Calephelis; species Calephelis virginiensis. The sequence goes on along the minus strand of NJDC01002827.1, from coordinate 77,994 downwards.
AGAGGTACTAACATGAAAGGTCTAGTTGAAAAACATCAACTTTTCATTGAACTACTAAGCCTATAGGCCGCTGTAAGAAGCGATTTGTAAAACTACAAATTAACAATTCAAGTTATCGATTTGTGGATGTATCAACCCTGGGCCGAGGATGTAAAAATGACTTGTTTTAACTTAGTTTTAACTTACTCCAAAAAAGGAGGAGGTAAGGATGTTTGTATGTATTTTAACGGATTGGACAGCGAACAAGCACTCGGCTCTTCCGATGCTAAGAGAACCGTGGTCTATAGACACCAAAGATAATACAGGTGCGTCGCTGTCTTGCGGCCTGGCTGTTCCAAGTTAACCGGCTAAATGACAATGTCATTACGGTGATAAGAGTAGTTAAGGCGGTGGATCCTTACGCGGGCAAGATGCTGCCCAACATTCAACCATGAGTGGTCTTGTGGGTAATAAGACATGACGTAACCTATGCTCGCCTTTTCCGAGCCACCTAACACCGAAGCGAGTCTATTGTACACGGTTCAATGTTACGCGACTACTCTGCCAAAGACGAAGGGATTTTTATTGTTTTTTTTTTTAAAAGTAGGTCAGGGGTCAGGGGTAGGTAGGTAGGTTGATACAGAGCTAGTCCGATACAAATTTGATTAAGATCCGAACAGTGCTCTTTAATTTTAATTTTAATATTGCGTATTTGTTGTATTTGTTTACCTAAACGATGTTGTAATGAAGCTGAAGTTTTCTTTTTGTTGTTCTGCACTTAAATTGTCACTAATATTTTATATGCAAAAGTTTGTGGGGTTCATATGTTTTTGTTCATAGCGCCAGCATCAGCCCATAGCAAAGAAAATTTCCCATCGGATAGTCAGATACCGAGAAAAGCTAAATAACTAACAGGCTCTCGCAGTTTTAATCTAGTAAAATAGGAGTTCGATGAACTTATAACAAGAAAACTAGTGACTGCTAGCGACTCTTGTATTTGGTGCCACGTACCCTCCACCTTAGGGCTACCCTTGTCAAATCAACAATGCATCCCTAATGAGTTTGGACACACTCGGTGAGGTTGCATTGATGCAACTCCAGCTTATTGAATTCAATGCAAGTAGCTAGGTAATATTATATGTCTAGCGGGCTCTTACATCTTATCACCTCTTCATCTATATAAATGAATCCCAATTACGCGTGGTTATTGCATCAGGCCTGAAGGGATGAATCAAATATGCTAATTCTTTTTTTGTTTTGTTGGTTCTTACTTCTTAAGAAAAAGCGGGTAAGTGGCACGGAAAGTGAGAAAAACAATGTTTTCATAAAAACTGCTTGTAGCTGTTAATGTCCAACGATTCGCCAGGTAGCCTAGTCATTTAAGATTTAGCCATAGGTCGCCTGTGATGATTTAAATTTTAAATCATGACACGCGGGAGTTCGATAAATAACTGGATTCACCTATTCATAACGCTTTTACGGACAGTCACGGCTTTATCTACGGCCGTGTTCCCGTTTAAAAAAAACCGTAAATTTGTAGTAGTACCTGCAAGGTCCGCCACATGCTTTCGGAATTCCTTTTCGTTTTTCGATTATTTTGCCCATACAAGTGCACTCAAATTCCGTACAAAAAAATATGCTGTTCTCATTACATAGACCTTATTACTCAGGCCTCGGATCAGACACATACACACACATAGTTGATTCTAAAAGTTTAGTTTTTACTAGGTGGTAGAGTTTCGCAGCGACTCGCCCGGATTGGTACCACCGCCTTACCTATTCCTGCCGCCATAACGTCATGACGTGTTCCGGTTCGGAGTGTAAAGTAGCCGGTAAACTTACTTTTTCTCTTTTGCTCGAGGCCTAACATCCGGACCTCAGGTTGGCAACGCACCATTACCATCTTTGTCTCTAAGCGGCGTGAATTTCTTACCATCAGGAAATCTGTCTGCTTGTTTGCCTTCCTATAACATAAAAAAACTACTGCAATCACGAAACAACTTTATAACTGTAGAATTGTCGTTTTGCTGGTATATCTTGTATCGCTGTTGCAGGGAAAATTTACTGGATTAACTTTGTTTAACCAGGTTTTCCCACATTAAATGATAAACAAATAAATAAATATAGCTGGACAAATTACACAAATTGAATCTAACCCCAAAGTAAGCAAATTATATGCTTGTGTTATGGGTGTTAGTCAACGACATTAATACATAGAAATACTTAAATAGATACCAGAATAAATTTAATAAACGCCCAGACCCGGAAATGCAGACATCTAAATGTTCATCACACAAATGCGGCAGGCATTTCCCGTCGGGAATCGAACCCGAGCCTAGCGGTTAGTCTGTGCGCCTAACTGAGGCGTGTACGCTAGCCACTCGACCAACGAGGCAAAATGACCAATGATATTGTGGTCTAGCGGTCCGGCGTCGGACTTGACTTCTTGAGGTCTCTTTTTCGCGAGCGTCAACATGGAGGGAGCAACATTGTTATTAAAAAAAACATGTTTGTGAAGAGGTACAATTTTTTTAGCAATGATAGCAAATTGCAGTATTTAGGTAGAATTTTTTGCTGCACGTCTTATTAAATTCTGAGATTTGGTCCTTCCACCTTGAATCTCGCCCGGGTTCGACCCCGGGTCTGCCAAAAAAAAAATAGAAAATTTGTATTTTC